>VWZI01000252.1:50760-83097 GCA_013396835.1 Psilopogon haemacephalus | reverse complement strand
ACGCCCCCCGCGCCCCACCCCCGGCCAGACGGCGGAGCCTCCCGAGCGACAATGAAGCAGCAGCAGCCGCCGCAGCCCCCCCAGCCGCAGCCACCGCCCTCCGCCGGCGCGGGGGTCCCGGCCTTCCTCAGCAAGCTGTGGGCGCTGGTGAGCGAGGCCCCCAACAACCGGCTCATCACCTGGAGCCAGGTGCGTCCGCGGGCCGCTGGAAGGTGTCCCGTTTCCCACCCGCCGCACCGGGCATCCTCTGCCGCGCCTGAGGAGAGCCCTGGGCCTGTTAGGGGAGGGCCGGTGGGCCTTCCGCGGGGCCTGCGGGAGGCGAGGGCATCTGGGGAGGGCGGAAAACGCGCGCACGGCCGCTTGGCTTAGTCGGGCTCACTTCACCGACCCCGCCCCGAGGAGCATCTCCTGTCACCGCCGAGCAGCCGGGCTGGGGGGCAGCTCTTTGAGCGGGCTGGGGGCTTCCCCGGGGGACGAGCCCCCCATGAGCAAAGGGCAGAGATGCGAGAGCGGTCGAGCGTTTGAGTTGGCTGACACGCGGTTGCTAGTACGGGGAGCGCGGGTTGGCGAATCCGTGAGGCGGGCGGGGGAGCCGGGGACGGTGTGACAGCGTCCCGCTCGGGGCCGAAAGATGATAGAGAAATTAGAATGGCGTCTCCTGGTCGCCGAACAAACCGCACCGCCCTTCCTCCTCATGGCAGCGACCCGGGCCTAGCGGCGCTCCTCGTGGGCCGAGCTGGGGCTGGCCGCGGGGGTGGCGAGGCCCGGGCTGGCGGGAGCTGCGGGCACGTGGGACCGGCAAGTGTCGCACTGGGCTGGCGTCATCCCCTCTGCCGTGTCAGGTCCACCTGCTGCGGCGGAGATCCCCCGGAGCACCCCTCTCCATCCCCGGGCCTGTGCGGGGGGCGCTGGGAAGGGGTGGTGGCGGGCACCCTTGGGGAGCTGTCAGCAGTGACAGGGCACGGTGACACATCTCCGCTTGCTTCAGTAACCGGAGCCCCTTTCCTGAGAGCTGCAGCTTCAGCGTGCCCAGTGGCCGTGTCGGTAGATACCTGTGTTGGTTGCTTTTTAAAACAACGGCAAACTGCGGTGGATGTCCTCTCATGCGAGCTGCAGGCTCGTTTTCAGACCATTGGGTTTGTAAGCATCTTAAAGCATTGTAAGGCAGGAGGAAACCATCTTCTTAAAATGTATTGAAGGGCTGGCAAGTTGGCTGCAGCATCCTTAACCTTTGAGATAAATGCCGAGGGTTTTTTTGTTAGTTTTTTTTTTTTTAATTACTTCCTTTTTCTCTGTGTTCTACAAGATTTTTTTTTAATAACTTGTTTTAAAAATGCTGTTCTCAAGCTGTGGCATCATCCTCAAGTGGTGTTGAGATGGCAGCTCTCAGCCGAGTTTGTTTTAAATGCTCAAGCATTGATAAAATGTCGTCTTAAGCATCTTACTGATAACAAGTTGCCAGAAGCTTCAGCCAAAACTTCCTGAAGAGGTAAATGAGCAGACTCTGTAGATTACAGCAATTTTTTCTTCATTAATTAATTTTTTTTTCCTGGAAGGGCATTACTAGCAGCTACATGATGAATGGCTGCATGTTGTCTAGCTTCAGAAGGGCCACCTGACATTCATGGAAACTTTCCAAATTCATTACTTATGTTTATCTCTAGTAAGCACATCAAGGTTTAGGTGTCCTTGTATTTACTTAATTAAAAATAAAGATTAATTGTTTTGAGATTCTTCTGCAAGGCCATTTGTGGGAGGAAGATCCACAAATCACAGTCGATGTTCTTGGCACCCATCAATCCATGGGGGAGGAAGGTTTTGGGATCCCTTGGTACACAAGTCATGCCATGTTTTTAAAGTATGTTATGTCAACAAGGGTACAGGAAGTGTTCCAAAGATAACAGGGAAAAAAGGGTACAGTTACTATAGTATTTCACTTTTCTCCTGCAAGAATACTTATTCTTACGTTGTAAGGGTAAACGCCATCTGAAACTGGACATCCAGGTTTGTCTCCTTGTGTACATGTTGTCCAAGGAAAGCCAAAGAGCACCAGGTGAAGTACTTGGAAGAGCACTGTGTGGTGCAGTCAGTAACACCAGGACTTGAAAAAGGTGTTCAGCTGAAGGGCTTCACAGCTTTGCTGTAAGTGACCATCAGAACAAGAACTAGTAGATGTGTTTCCCAGGTATTTCTGTACTCTTGTGAACTGTATCAAAGCAACAATAACTGAGATGCTGCCTGAAAACTGTAGTTAATGGAGCATAGTCACTGAAGAACAAAGAGCTGAGCCTTCTATTTTAGTCGAAGTCTGTGGACGAAATAAAAGATCACTCATCCAGTCATCCCTCACAACTGCCATCACAGGAGGTGGCCTTGAGTGTTTACCTTTTTGGTAACTCCAAAACCTGGTGGACACTTTGAGCTCTTTGACAGCTGTATCTATTTTACAAGTCTTATCAAACTAGCATGCTGTAGCACAGGAAAGCAGAAAGGACTCTAAACTGGGATTTGTTTGTTTTTTTTTCCTTTGCACAGTCTGTATTATTCCTAAGGCTTTGAAGCTACATACAGAACTGATAGTATTGGCCTGTGTAGTGAAGCAGTAGTAGCCGTTGGCAAGCAGTTAATTAATTTCTTGAGGAAGCGATGACTAAGGCTGGAGGTGTTCCCCTTCAGATACGGATGGCAGTGTAAATTGATAGTACTCTGTTGCTTTGCAACCGCGGGGTTTGCACAGGTTTTGTTGTGGAAAATGGTAGGCAAGCAGATCGGTTACTGCTGCATGCACAAAGGAAGCATTCCAATCCGGTGATTAATTCCAAAAGCCCAGCAGGTTTTCTCCGATGGTCTTTTAAGTACCTTAAATGTGTCTCTTTCCTTTTAGAATGGTCGGAGTTTTTTGGTGCTGGATGAACAGACATTTGCAAAAGAAATTCTTCCCAAGTACTTCAAGCACAACAACATGGCAAGCTTTGTCAGACAGCTAAATATGTGTAAGTGTCCATCCTGGTCCTTTAGAGTTTCCTTTGAGCTGTGGCCCTGTGTTCTCTGCAGCTAGGATACTGTCTTATCCCCAAAGCTGGTAGAGACAATTGGAACAGCATCGTTGGAATTTCTCACTGTGGCTTTTGAGAGGTCAGGGTTTTTTTCTGCTTCTTTTTTTTAAGATGGCTTCCGTAAAGTTGTCCATGTTGATTCTACGATTGTCAAACTGGAACGAGATGGTCCAGTAGAATTTCAGCACCCTTATTTTAAGCAAGGCCGGGAGGATTTGTTGGAACACATTAAAAGGAAGGTTAGTGAAAATTCTGTCTGTGGAAAAACTTGTAAGTTTGAATGAATAGCAAAGTTCGTGTGGAGGTGAATTGCAGGGTTATGGGTGTGCATAAGTTCAGAGTTTGAGGAAACAACCTGCTGCTTTTATGTGTCTTCACTTGTTTGAAGATAACTTGGGGCAATTTGACCAGGTTCCTTCATGTAACCTGCCCTGTTGTCATTGCCTGTCTCTCAGGTGCAAAAATGACTTATGCAAATAGGGTGTTTTGCAAATGGATATTAGAAATGCAGAGCATGCTACTTGTGTAGCTTGTTTCAGGACAAACCTACTGCAAGCATTAAATTTTCTACCAAAGAGGGCAAACCTACAAACGTTTGTTATGCTGCTAAATGATTCTGAAATGTGCTCTGTTGTTATTGTGAGTTAGATGAATATAGACACCATATAGAGATATAGTAACTTAAACTGGTGACAGGGATGTACTCAATATTGGGCTATTGTGAAGCAGTTTCAAAACAGTAGAGCACTTAGGAGAGTGCCTGAAGAATCTAAATGTAAATCTAAAGCTAAACATGGTGATAGCAGCAAGAGGACATTTCCCTGTGTCACTTGTTTGATGCTTGGTTTATTACTAACTTCTAATGCATAGTTCTTCAACACTAGGTGAAAATATACTTGATCACCAAAACAAAACAATAGCTAACAAGTCAAGGTAAATGTTCTTTCTGGATTCTAATCTTTTAAAGGTTTCTTCTTCAAAACCTGAAGAAAACAAGATACGTCAGGAAGATCTCTCAAAAATAATAAGTAGTGCTCAAAAGGTGCAAATTAAACAAGAGACTTTTGAATCTCACTTGTCTGCTTTGAAGAGGTAAGTTGCTCCCTCAGCAGTTGGTTCTTAAAATTGAGTAATTCTGATTAATAGGTATTGGACAGACCTACTTTTGTATCTCTTGATTGTTTATTGCCTAATTTTACATATTGGTTTAGGAAAATACATTTCAGTAAAAGAATTGCTTACAAATGGAATATTCTCATATAGCTAAAAGTAGCAACCAATGCTGTTGTTTGAGGAGCTGTCCAGTAGTGAGTCTCCATTTTGTAATTATTTGCTGTCGCCTCTGACTTCCTCTCCCCATTTTCTCAGTTTAAAAACACATTTCAGAGAGCTTTAGTGAAGCCAGCTGATCTGCAGTAAGAAACTGTTAGTGTAGAGATTTTTAAACTTGGTTTTAGTTTGACTTTTAAATCATGGCTTTCCAACAGGGAGAATGAATCCCTGTGGAGGGAAGTGGCAGAACTGAGAGCGAAACACTTGCAGCAGCAGCAGGTTATTCGGAAGGTAAGGCTTCATTCAAGTGCTGTAGGTGAAAGAATGAGTGCTTCTGAATTAGCACATTACTTTGCTTTGTCCTCACTTTTTTCTCTCCAGTCTGTGAAGTGATATTTTGGTAGTGAAAACCCTGACAGGGTGGGTGCATGGCAAACACCCCCTGTGAAACAACCATCTTGTGTATTTCACTGCAGAAGCAAAAGATGAGGCTAATGTCATACATCATTCCTTAAGATACCCTTGTCGCATCCTTTTTTTTTTATATTACTTAAGGAATTAGATGACTAACATTCTGTGTTGGATGATCTCAGGAGAAACATTGTTGAGGTACTGGAAGGTGTCCAGAGAAGGGCAACAAAGCTAGTGAGGAGCCTGGAGCACAGGCCTGTGAGGAGAGGCTGAGGGAGCTGGGGGTGTGCAGCCTGCAAAAAAGGAGGCTCAGGGCAGACCTTATTGCTCTCTGCAGCTACCTGAAGGGAAGGGAGGTTGTAGCCAGATGGGCTTGGTCTCTTCTCCCAGGCACCTAGCAACAGAACGAGGGGACACAGCCTCAAGCTGTGCCAGGACAGGTTCAGGATGGATGTTAGGAGGAAGTTCTTGCCAGAGAGAGTGATTGGCATTGGAATGGGCTGCCCAGTGAGGTGGTAGAGTCACCATCCCTGGAGGTGTTCATGACCTAGTGCCATTGGCTGGGTGCTAGGTTGGACTGGATGAGCTTGGAGGTTGGACTGGATGAGCTTGGAGGTCTCTTCCAACCTGGCCGATTCTATGATCTCACTGCAGGAATTAGAAAGTTCTATATTGGAAATTCACTACTGTCCCACTGCTGACCAAGTGATGGTTTATTGCTGAATTCTTAGAAGACTAGATTGAGTGGAACCCACTGATAAAATGTTAGCTTACCTTAGTTTGACAGATTTCTGATCTACAGAATTTGATGCAAATGTGAAGAGTTTACAGGTTTATTTTTAACATATCAAATATAGCAACTCTGAAAGCAGTGGTTTTTTTTCCCCCAGTTTGTTCAAACCAGAAATATACCAGAAGTATTCCTTAAGTTCAGAGCATAAGAGAAGGAAGTCTAACATTTCCAAAAGAAAGGAGCTGTACATGTATTTTTTTTTCCTGTCAAAAATGCCTTTAGCCAGAAACAGTATTTACTGCTTACATACACAGCTGACATCCCTATGTGCATTCTGCCATTGCTTATTGGAAAACTTCTGATAAGTACCAGTTACTGAATATTTTTTTGGTGCTGAACGATGTAGTCTTTTATCACTTGCTATGTACAAAGCCTTTCTCAGACAAGTGAATGGCTCTGTTCTTTTCAACTTTACCAGCTGGGTCTTGTATTCTACCACAGTCTTTAACTTTTCTCAGCAGTTCTGTATGAGAGTTACTGCACAAAAATGTGTTCTGCTGTTCAGCTATAGATTTTATTAGCGAAGTCTGCCATTATAAGGCTGTTTTGATACTCTGGATGAAACATCTACAGAGCAGAGCAACTCTCACTACTTTTCTTCTTCTTGCAGATTGTACAATTTATAGTCACCTTGGTGCGCAATAACCAACTGGTGAGCCTGAAACGCAAGAGGTAAATATGCAGTCCAGTCAGTATGCTGACAAGTTCTGTTGGCTAAAACCAAAGAATCAGATTTGAGATAGGCTTCTTTCTTTACTCTTTGTGACTTAGGCCTCTCCTTCTGAACACTAATGGGCCTACAAAGTCGAATGTATTTCAAAAAATCATGAAAGAAGCAGCTGACAATAATCACCACGTAAGTTTGCTTTTATGCATGCTCTTTGTTAGGGTGAAGAAAAGAGTGGAGAGGGACAGGCAGATCAAGTAGCTTGTCACATGGGCAACAGAACAGCTGTGTGCTGAGAGCTATCAGATTTTAAAGTAGCAATGCCATGTTGTGTTTCCTTCAGAAGACAAGGGTGTTGATAATCACCGTTCACTTTTCAGTATAGCATGTGCAAGGCAGTTCCCAGTGTATTAAATACAGCCTGGTGTCATCCTACTGAAAGCAATTTGCCTTGAATAATACTGCTGCTAGAAATAGAGTATGAGTGTTATGTCCTTATCTCAGAGTTAGGCACCCTCTGGCCCCACACAGGGACAAGAGTCCAGCACGTTGCTCTTCAAGGCAACATCCAACCCAGCAAAGTCACAGCAAGTTCCTGTGCCATTGAATGTGTTATGCCTTTGAGTTATTTTCTGCTGTCCAAATAATGGTTGGTGGGGGAATTATTAGACTAAGTGTTGTAGCATGGCAGTGGAATTAATGGCTTTGTAAAAAAGTACAATTTAAGTGGCAGTCACTGCTATAATTTTTAGTTCTTGTGTAGTCCTGTTGTGGTGGTGCTTTTGTTGCTTTTGCTGACAGTGCTAGTATATTTTTATTTCTGTGTCTGTAGTATTTGCCAAATATTTTTTTTCCTGTAGCTGTTATTTTCCAGCTTGTTTTGTGTTTTTTTTTCTGTTAAATGTAATCCGAGTTCACACCTCCAGAACTGAAGCATTTTTAGGAAACAGTAACAACTGTGAGAATTCTGAACCTCATTGCTGTGCTTGTCCCCTCATTCTTTGCAATGATTCTCAGGTACCTCTCAAGAGAAATGAGGGCTTAAAACAAAGGGAGCAGATTTCAGATGACATCATTATTTACGATGTCACTGAAGATGTGGGTGATGAAGAAAATCCCATGGGTGATGAAGAAAGTCTTCCTGTTACACCAGAAACGAGTGAAGATAGCACTTCAGATTCTTCCAAGTAAGAAGTCATTAGAAGAATATGTAGAGATATAATTGCCTTTCAGTGCTGTATGAGTTACAGCGTTTGCCTGTCACCAGGTGTAAGGCTATATACACCTTTTTCCTTTAATAATATCTCATCCAATGCAGATTCCTAACTCATCAGCTTGCTGTCTTTAGAACAATAATTTGGGCCCTTGTATCAGTTAAGAATTCTCAGGTAATCACCTTGCATCCACAGGGACAAGCATTTAAGATTGCTTGGCAGTGGACTACTGGCAGGAACAAGGAGGAGTGGGTGCCTGAACCCTAAATCACAACCACCCCTTCTACCTTCGGGGTTTAGTTTTCCCCTCTGGCAATTGCAGCCAGGGAAGTCCTGAAAAATGCAGGCTTGAATGTCTGCCAAAGGAGCTAACACCACCCAGGCAGCTGAAGCAGTCACTCACCCAACAGAGCAAGGGTGCTCAGCCTTGAAGAGTTGCCTTTTAGGGGAGAGTCCTCAAGGTCTTGCCGCTGAGAAGAGGACTGGTTTGACTTGCTCTGCTTACACCTTAGTCAAATCAGGTCTGTGATCATGTGTAGTCACTGGCCTAGAAACTCTTCACTGGCTGAGGGCCTTGTCTGTCAGGTGCAGGGCCTTGCCTTTCCTGTCCCTCTGCCCAGGTGTGCACTCTCTGAGCTCATGGTCTCAGCCCACCTGGGGCTTCGAGTTTATCTCCTCTCAGCAATTAGAAAGGTTTGGCTTTTGTTGAAGCAAGTACAACAAATACAGACAAGGAGGACTTGCCTTCTTTTTACAGATGTGTAGAGAGAATAATCTGCACATGCTTCTATTGATGTGGTCTTAGAACTTCATTAACCCACCCAGCTGATGTCTGGGAATGCAGTCTCTGTTGGAAAAGCTTCTTGAATGTAAGGCTGTGGGAGTGAAGCAACACAAAAGCTACTTAAGGGTTAAGAAAAACAGAATATGGATGAAAGCAATTTGTGGAGAACAGGTCTTGCAAGGAGTGGTTGAGGGAGCTGGGGTTTTCAGTCTGGAGAAAAGGAGGCTGAGGGCAGACCTTGGTCTGTACAACTACCTGAAAGGAGGTTGAAGCCAGGTGAGTGTCAGTCTCCTCTCTAATGACAAGTGATAGGACAAGAGGAAATGGCCTCAAGTTTCACCGGGGAGGTTTAAGGTTGAATATTAGAAGAATCTTTACTGAAAGGGCTCTCAGATTGTAGCAAGCTCTCAGGAAGGTGATTGCGTCCCCATCCCTGGAGGTGTTCCAAAGCGGAAGCGATGTTAAACCATTTCCCTCAGCACATCAGCCTTAGAAGAGTTAGAGAATGGTTGGACTGGATGACCATAGAGATCTTTTCCAATAAAAACAATTCTATGGTTCTGTTTTATGATTCTACATTTTTTGAGACTCCCTGTTTTTTTAGCCTGCTTTTCTAGTATACGTAACAAAGTAAATTAACTACAATGCTATCCACTGAGATATTTTGTTGTAGATGCTCCAAAGCTGATTATATTCAAAAGGAAATATACTAAATATATATTATTGATTTAGTGTTATGGCCTCATACATTCTGTCACACTTCATATATGTGAGCTTTCAGTGGTGTTGGTGCAGGAAAGAGCATTGTTCTATAGCTTGTGAGTAGCTGTGACTGTGATCTAGCACAAGTGTCTGCCAGCTGAGCTGCCTTCACCTACAGACCCTTGCAGCACTGTATCAGTGGAAACAGATTGACTGCTTTGCTGTGTTTCACATTAAAAAACAATAGGGAAGTTTATTTCCTTACTATCTGAGCTTGATTAACATGAGAGGTAACTTAACCTGTGGAATGGTGCCACTTGCAGTGCGTGTGTGAAGCACTTTGGTTATCTCGTTACAGCTGTAGTCACTCTCCCGATATCGTCATTGTGGAAGATGATAATGAAGAGGATGATGCTCCTGTCATTCAAGGGGACAGAAGCACTGAATCCATTGCTGTGCCAGCTCACGATCCCCTCAGCCCTGCCAGTGACAGCACAAGCCCACTCATGTCAAGTGCTGTGCAGCTGAATAACCAGTCAGCTTTAACTGCAGAGGATCCCGTGTCGATGATGGATTCCATACTCAGTGAGAATGGAGTCATTTCACAGAACATAAATCTCCTTGGGAAGTGAGTGGCCTGCTCGTCAGGGGTTTTCTGACTGTTAGAACTGGTTGACTAAAGTAGAAAGAGTAGTAGCTTCTATTGAGAACTGTAAGCTGATAGGGCACCTTTATTCTAGCCAGCTTCTGATAGTCCTGTTTTAAGTATCTTATGGTGAGACCTCTGATTGTCCTTGTTGAAGCAAGTGAGATGGAGTGTGTAACCTGACAGTGTGCTGGTATGGATATTGCTGTTTGAACTGCCAGGATCTCCCTGCCAGCTCTTGCAGGTAGATGTTGAGGTTCTGGAAGATGTCCAGAGGAGGACAGCAAAGCTGGTGAGGGGCCTGGAGCACAGTCCTGTGAGGAGAGGCTGAGGGAGCTGGGGGTGTGCAGCCTGCAGAAGAGGAGGCTCAGGGCAGACCTCATTGCTCTCTACAACTACGTGAAGGGAGGTTGTAGCCAGGTGGGATTGGTGTCTTCTCCCAGGCGGCAAGGGAACACAGTCTCAAGTTATGCCAGGGCAGGTATAGGCTGGGTGTTAGGAGAAAGTTCTTCCCAGAGTGATTGGCATTGGAATGGGCTGCCCAGGGAGGCGGTGGAGTCATTGTCCCTGGCGGTGTTCAGGCTAAGCCTGGATGGGGCACTTAGTGCCATGGTCTGGTTGATTGTCTAGGGCTGGGTGCTAGGTTGGACTGGATGAGCTTGGAGGTCTCTTCCAACCTGGCTGATTCTATGGGGCTACCAGGGGGTAAGAATCACCACTCTGTTAGTGTCATGTTGTAGTGTTACATGGGTGTGGTAACTGTTTTGGAACATTTTCCTTCTTTACTGGGGTTTTCCTCTAAAAGTGCCCCAAAGTTGTCATTATTTTCCCCAGAGGTGGTTTCTAATGAAGGACTTCATTCTACTTCTGGTGAAGATTTTTTAGATGCATGTGATATAGCTGTGTAAAGCTTAACTGTGGATTTATCTTCCATTTTTAAAGAGAGATAGCAATAAAGTATTTGTCTTTTAGGGTTGAACTTCTGGATTACCTTGACAGCATTGACTGCAGCCTAGAGGACTTCCAAGCGATGTTATCAGGACGACAGTTCAGCATAGATCCAGATCTCCTGGTTGATGTAATTTTCACTGTTTAAGTATTTTGGCAACACTGCAGAAAATACTGATTACTTTAAACATGTTGGACATTTTTGGTTTGCCTTTCTTCTCTGTAAAAAAGAAAGTATTTGTAAGTATTTGCAAAGGTGTTTCTGGGTGCTGATAGAGTTCTCAGTGCAACTGCTCAAGTGAATGCTTTAAATGTTTGGCTAAAGAGTAGATTTCTTAATGAAATCATGCTTAGATTTGTTGCTACTTAGATACCAATTGGTTTAATACTCATGCTTTGAAAAGTGCCCAGCTCATCATCTGTGGTCTTCTGAATGAACTGGGAATAAAAAGACTCTTGGTATTTATTTTGCAAGTTTCACTACCACCTCAGGTTAGCTCTTGCGAGGACATCCGTGATCTCAGCTTCATTTAAGACTTCAATCCTGTACAGTGGTCTAGATAGGTCTGGAAGGGACCCACACATGTCATCTAGCCCAGTCCCTTTGCTGAAGGCAGGGTCAGTGTGAAGGTTAGATCGTGTTGCTTAGGATATGTCAAACTCTGAAGTCTCCAAAGATGGGAGCAATCCTGAGGAGAGGGACTTGGGGGTGCTCATGGAGAAAAAGCTGAAGATGAGGCAGCAGTGTGCACTTGCAGCCCAGAAAGCCAAGCAGAGGCTGGGCTGCAGCAGGAGCAGTGTGGCCAGCAGGGCCAGGGAGGTGATTCTCCCCTTCTACTCTGCCCTGGTGAGACCCCACCTGGAGTACTGCATCCAGTGCTGGAGCCCCTGGCACAAGAGGGATGTGGATATGCTGGAGGTGTCCAGAGAAGGGCCATGAGGATGCTCAGAGGGCTGCAGCACCTCTGCTGTGAGCACAGCCTGAAAGAGTTGGGGCTGTGCAGTCTAGAGAAGAGGAGGCTCCCAGGTGACCTTCTTGTGGCCTTGCAGGATCTGAAGTGGCCTACAAAAATGTTGGGGAGGGACTTTTTAGGCTATCAGGGAGTGACAGGACAAGGGGAAATGGAGCAAAGCTGGAGGTGGAGAGCTTTAGATTGGATGTGAAGAGGAAGTTCTTCACCATGAGAGTGGTGAGGCCTAGGGAGGTGTTTGCAGCCAGGCTGGATGAGGCTGTGGGCAGCCTGATCTAGGATAGGCTGTCCCTGCCCGTGGCAGGGGGTTGGAGCTGGCTGATCTTTGTCGTCCCTTCCAACCCTGATGGATTCTATGATTCTATATTCCACAGCCTCTTGGGTGCCTCACCCTTCTTTTTAAAGCATTGCTTTACACTGGTCACAGGTTTCCATGCTGCAGCTTGTAGCTCTTGCCTCATGTGTTTTATCCACCTCCGTGGAGTTTGTCTTCTCCACAACAGCTCTTGAAAAGCAGTAAAAGAGAGCAGTTACCCTCCCAGACAGGGTTACACGAGGTCCCTCAGTCTCCTGCGTGTCACAAGCCCCCAAACATCTGTGGCACTCCAGACTCACTCTAGTCTGAAAACTTGTCCTGGGAGCTCTAAAACTGGACACTCTTAAGTGGCCTCAGGTGCTGTGCAGAGAGAAGGAAGTGCTTGCAGTGACCTGGCTGTGCTGTGCCTGGAGCTGAGCGCACCTCTCTGGAGCTGCCCCTGCTGCTGGCTCACGGTAGGCTGTTGTTAATCACAAATCTCATGTCCCTGCCCTGCTCCTCCCTGTCCTGGGCCAGTGCACAAGGTCATTGTGTCCTAAATGCCACTCATGATGGAGTGAGTGCCTGCTGGTGGCTCCTTCCAGTTCAGTGTCACTTGGAAACTCAGGTCACATTGAAGAGTTGCTTTCCACATTACTGAGCTACATGAAAGCTCTCCCAAGCTGGGTTTTCTTCACAGAAGTGGTGACTACCTGTAAATAAAGTAGTCCTGATAGAGGGTAAAAATGTCAAGTACAGGGACTGTTCTCATAGATGCAGTTGTGATGTTCTTGTGTTCTTAACAGCAGCATCCAGAGATCTAAACCTTGCTGTGTTTTGTCTTGTTCAGCTTTTCACAAGCTCCGTGCAGGTGAACCCCACAGATCATATCACTAATAGCAAAGTAAGTCCTAAATCCATTGCTCAGTGTGCACAGTAGGGACAGCTACAAACTTTGTATCAATCCTTGACTCTTTACTACTATGATAGTACTTTTTTCGTGCTCTGGCTTTGAAGGCTTCCTTGAGAGTAGGAAGGCTGTGGATGAATCCATTCTGTTTGCTGGGTTTCAGGCAGGAAAGGAACAAGCACACTAACTCATCCTGTTACCTTGAGGCTGGTAGCTGTGACTGTACCAATCCACTTCTGTATCCTCTAAGCTTTTAATGCTTGCAGACCTGGCACACACTTTGTCAGAATGGTCTCTCATGGGAAAAGAAACACAAGGATAAGCAGCAAAGCAAAGCTGTAGCCCTCTGAGTTTGTCCTGTTCATTTATGAGTATTACTGGTCTCCTGCTCCAGTAAGCCTTTGTTTCCATTTCACATGTCCTCAGCCAGGGTCTGTTGGTGTAACCGACACCACTGCATGCCTTTGCAAAACAAACATTTATGCTTTGCTAGTAATTGTCCAGCTGTGTTCTAGTGGCACTGGGAAAGGCTTCAAGCGTGTGCTTAAGATTCTGCTTTTGTTTCCAGATGGAGACAAAGGGAATAGAAACGACCAAGAACAATGCTGGTCCAGAGGCCTCGCAGGAAACACAACTTTCCAAGCCCAAATCAGGTTAGTTTTAGTGTTCATTGAAACAGTTTAACAAGCTTTGCTTGGGAAAATCCCCTCGACTTGCTCCTTGTCTGTTTTTGTGCCATGCTGCTGAGCAAATAGCCAAAACGAAAGGCTTGCTGCATTTGCTTTGTGGAGTTTTGGCGCTGCACCAGAAACTGATGTCTTTGCAGGAGCATCTCCATGAATTTTGTGCTGCAGGAATGTAGTGTTTCTTGCATCATCCCTTCGAAACAAACACCTAGCATGGGTTTTATTGCTTAAATAAATACTGTGGATTAGCCTTCGTGTTCCCCTCCTGCAGATGGGAAGGTGTGAGCTGCTAAGGTTTGGGGGATTGCTTTTCCTGCAGATAAGCAGCTGATCCAATACACGGCGTTTCCACTCCTTGCCTTCTTTGATGGGAACCCAGGCTCTGACTCAGAGAGTGGGAGCTCTGCAGGTGAAACCCCTTCCTCTGCTGGCCGAGCCCCAGAAATGGATGAGCTCCTGGAGAGCAGCCTGGACCCCGAGCCCACCCAGAGCAAACTGGTGCGGCTGGAGCCGCTGACGGAGGCGGAAGCGAGCGAAGCTACACTCTTCTACCTGTGTGAACTTGCCCCAGCACCCATGGACACAGACATGCCCTTCCTGGACAACTAATGCCATGGGGACTCTGTACATAGTTACAAAGATGAACTATTTATTTAGGATATTGTTTGGTATCTGAGTTTTTGTAAATCACTGTTTTATGTAACCGGATGATGTGGAATCTAAAGAGCCTTTCCTATATTACTTCCTGCAAGCAGTTAGAGAAGCTGGCAAGACCAGGCCCAGCTGCTGCTGCACTGCTGTCAGATCCTTGCTGTTACACATATCACCAAATATCCAGGTAACCCAACCCTTGTGGCTACAACAGGGGTTTGACTGATGGTTTCTTATACTTCTGCTCTTACATACAAAGTAAACTACTAGTGTCTGGCTAGGGAGCACTGACTTTGTCTATCTTGGGGCTTTTGTTTCTACTTTTTACATTTTGTTTAACAACCATTAAGGTTCTTTTAGGGTGGGGGGACCAGGAGCTGATGTAGGCTTTTTTTTTTCCCTGCTTCAACTGGGAACAAAGTGCCTGTACCTTGCAAAATCTTGGTTCTGCCTTACTTTCACTTCAGTGGAAGTGCTCACACATAGCACAAACAGGGGAAAAGCTCTTGACAGCCACCAGGCTCCTCAGCTGCATGAGTACTTTGAACTTGGACCACCTACTCTGACAAAATAAATGTTAAGTGTGATACTTACAAGAGTTGTCTTTCATTCCCTGGGCCAGATAGGTGTGGATTTAGCAGCCTGTGGTTTTCATGCCTCAGTAGCTGTGCAATGAGCTGTGCACCTATGCACATTTATTGGGCAGTAATTGCCTTGTCTCTAACCTTCAAGGTTTGTTACAAGCCTACAAAGTGAGTGCTTAGTGCAGCAAAGTGGTTTCACACAGCATTGTCTTCTCCTTTGGTTTCTTACTGAAACCCATGACAATGCTTCCAGTGGAACAGCTCTACCCCTCCTCAAAAGCAACCCCTGTTGCTTTTACTGAAGCTCCATCTTAATTCAAGTGACTGCTGTAGTATTGCAAAGCCAGAAGTTACTGCCACAGTGTGAAGGTGCAATTGCCACACCTTTAACTAAATCCTCTCAACCCAAGCTCCAGATGAAATACAAACAAGTTAAACCATAACTAAAAAGGTTTCTTCCTTCTGCCCTTGAAGGTGTAGATGGGATGTCTGGAGAAGCTCCTGTAAGATGTTCCCATGAAGGGATGAAGTGCCTGCTAGTACCTTTGTACTAATCCAGCCACTTGTCCAAGGAGCTGAAGCCACAGGCAGCTGCCTGCTCCTTGTCTGAACTCAGGACCTTCTGCTGCCTTACAGCTGGTGTTCAGCTGTTCTGTTCAGACTTACCAAACCCAGATGCAATAGAAGACAGCAGCAGGTGCTGCAAGCAATGTTCTGTGCTTTTAGAGATGGCTGCAAAGGGCAGAGATAGGAACTGTCAAAAAATGTCAAGCTGGGCCTTGAGTGATCCCCGGCACCACCAGGAACACTGCCTCCTGGGGGTACCCTGCAGCACCATCAGCTGCTGCTTATCCAAAAAGACATCCCAGGAACAGCAGATGAGAACACAAAATGCTATCCCCATCTGGCAGTAGGAAGAGACATCAAAAGGAACTGGACATCTTCATCCAAATTTATTTATTAATAAGGTAACAACATATTCCAAATTATGACAAGCCTTTACTACCATTACATGACCATCTCAGGTTTGATTGGCGTGCTAGGCTGCTGTAGTAAATGTCTGTGGTTAGGTGCAAAACTAGAATAAAAACTTGGAATAATAAGCAACAGGAATTAACAGCATAGACACCACAGTAACAGATCAGCATGACATCTGCTGAGGGCTCTAAGGTCACATCCAGCCAGGCTGCTCTAGTCTCACACTGTAGCAAGTAACAGATCAATGCAGCTCACAGACTTCAACTGCAAAGCAGCAAGCACTAAAGCATTTAAAAATTCCTCACTGCACAGGAATTCTACAGTATTTTCATCAGATAAATGCCCTAGTCTCATGCCTAGGTTGGGACTGCCCAGGCTCAAGTCCATCTCTGACAGTGGACAAGAAGCAAAATACTGAATCCAGGATTTCAAAAACGTAGAGCCCCAAACAGGCTACCAAAGAGCTGTGTGGAAGCCCCAGTTAAAGCACACCTCCTTCAGTTACTGCAATCTCCCTGCTCCTTTTCCTCCGCTTTTTATAACTGCAGCGCTCCAAAAATGCCTCTCAAGAGCTTGCCCAGCTCTCACCCTCGGCTCCCTGCCGACTCTGATTGTAGCTTAGCCAAGAAAGTGGCACAGGCAATGGCAATAAATTACAGCACAGCTACCCCACTGAAACTACTGTAAAAACTAAGAGTAATAACACGGAGATTGCACATTGTAAAAAAACATGCTTCTGAGCATCTGATCCCAGGCTGGTTTTCCCCAGGGGGTCTGTTCTCTTGTCTGCAGTTGGACCCAGCAGCAGCACAGGACATCAGTTCCTCTGCAGCTTCAGGTGCAGGTTTCCCCATTTAACACCCCTGCTAAAGGCACTGCTGCCCTCAGCATGAGGAAAGGTGGGGCAGTTAGTGCCAAGGTGCTGCAAGGTGTCCAGCCAACTCCAACATGCACAATTTTGAGTCTGACAATGATTGCTCAAGCCTTATTTCGCAATCAAGGCAACAGGGATGATCAAAGGCAGCCCCTCCTTTCCTGGCACAGCCTGATCTAACACTGTTTCTTACCCTAATACTTGCAGATTTTCCCCTAATACTAATGCAATCGAGGGTGAACAAAACCTACTTTCAAAAGGCCTTCACCTTACATCTAATGCTGCTGAAGCACTCGACCTATGAGTAATCCTATGGGAACCATCATTGTAGCAATTGTCACTGAGCTCAGCTAGAAACTCACCTAGTGAAATGACAGAAGACATGGTTCAAGCTCATGCAGGGCACATTACATGGACAGCACACACAGGTATTTACAACTGCTCTACTGTCTGGAATACTGCTTGTCTGACGGGCAGTGGGAAGCCAGCACAACCCCCTGCAGAGCAGCAGAGCTTAGTCAAAGTCGCGGTTTGTAAGAACCAGCGGAGCAACCAGAGTCCAGACGTACAGCACGATGCCGATCCAGCTGGAGGAGATCTTCACCCAGACAGAGGGCCACTTGCTGGTCATTGTCTCGTAAGAAGAATCCGGACTGTGAAAAAGGGAAAATAAAAAAAGCTGATCAGCAATTTACGTACTTGAGTGGCAAGCCACCCCTCAGCACTTTGCACTGGAGATCATTTTCACTCCAGCTCCACACCTCAAAGGAAATCTCTACCCTTTGTCACAGGAAGGTGCAAAGCAACAGCAGCCCAAAAAATATTTAGTAAGAAAAGCTGTCAAGAAGCAGAGATTCTTAGAAGAAACTTCTAAGCAAGCTTGTGAAAGGGCAGGAAATGGATAGCATTCATAGCTACAGAGAATGCACTCCAGGTGGTGTCACCAGCGCTGAGTAAATGGGAAGGATCAAGTCCCTTGACCTGCTGATACAAAATGTCCTATTTCTCCTTTTTCCAGTTCTCTGTACCAGACATGGGCCTGGTGTTTACTGATTTTTCGTTATAGAACTGAAGACTCTATCCTGCTCACTTCAACAGGACATACTTGAACAGCCCAGTGAATCAGGAGAACTATCCTAGAAGACATGAGAGGCACTTTGTGAACAAGGTTGGCTACTCCATTTTGAAATACAACTCATTTAACTGAGATAAAATGGAATACTTTCCTCGAGCAGTCCCACTCAAGATCTAGATTCCTCACAGCACACAGCTTCTGCCTCCTCCTCCAGCAAAAGACAGCGTCTGCAGCGCTCATTAGCACAATGTATTATCAAACATCAATACCTGTACCAGTTGGTGAGTGTCATCATGATATAGAGAGATGCCAGGAAAAGCATGAAATGGAAGAAGGAGTAGCTGTAAGTGACTCCATCCCTCTCATTATCTATGGCTCTGTGAACATCATCATCATCAAGGGAGCCATCGCTCCTGGGCATCCCATCCTCGATCAGCGTGGACTCATCACTGGTCAGCATCAGCTTGTTCACTTGGCTGTTGTTGGAAGTTCGGATGCTGCACAGGACAGGAGAGGACAGGATACAGTTAGCCAAATAAACACCGCCAAATAAACACGAGGAGCGATGCAATACAACAGGAATTCTTTCAAAGGAATCTTACCTTGAGTAGAGAACACACAGCAAAAACAAAACCAGTCCTACAATTCCCTGTGCGTCCCACCACTGCACCACCTGGCCTTGGGTTGGGATGGTGGTGCTGTTGTAGCCAATGATGCTCAGCAAACTTGGGTTACAGCGCCTGTCTGTGGGGGAAATTCCACCAGATGGATCATCAAACAAGGACACAACAAATACTCAATAGTACATTCCACTTCCACACTGAATGCATAGTGACAGAAAGGAACTTTGTGACTCTGACAGTCTGGAAGTAAAAATAGATCTGAGTCTAATTTTAGCCTACTGAGTCTCTCTAAAGCAGGCAAATGACAGCATGGGGCACAAAAATCTCTTTGAGCACATAAAAGGATTTTAAGCTTATAGAAGATATGCATCAACTGCTGTACTGTTCCATCTCGACAAAAGAAAAATGCTCTGCACAGGCAGCTTTAGACATTCTACCAGTATGAAACAAGTTTGACAAAGGCTCTACAGACAGGGTACCAGAGGCAGCTCAGAAATCAGTTTGCTATTATCAACAGTTCCCGACCCACAGCATCCACAGCTAACAGATCAGCAGCTGAAGGCTGCAGACAATCTCATTTCCCCACAATTCCAGCAGGAACTGGAGATGACTCTCGTGTATGCTGTTACACAGAGGCACAGATTTGCCATAATTAAAAGGGCCAGAGAGCCAATTACAACCCCCAGATCAATATTTGGCTGTTTTTTTTTTAGTGACCAGAATTTCTGAATGTATTTAGATCTATAAATATTTTTTTCTAGAGATGCTCAGTTGTTTCCAGGCACAAGCAGCACTGAAAACATTATCCTCACTTAAAAATACATGAACTGTGGCATCTGTGACACCAGGTAAGAAACCTAACACCTGTCAGGCAGATGAGCTTTTCAAACAGCTCGGAATAGCTGCAGCAATTTGTGAAGTCTGAGCTTTAGAATACTGCAGTTCTGCCAATAAGAGGCAGAAGATCTTCCATATGATAAATGTAAGATCAAGGAAAAACCACATTACCTCTGGAAGAATTGCTGCTTCTGTACAATCATAGAAAGCAGGGGAAAGGAAAGAGAACACAAACCAACGAGTCCTGCCTCTAGCTTGTGTGGGGGACAGTTCCCCATTCACCTTTTTCCGAGGCCATAAAAGAAGACAAGGTACTGAACTGCTACCCATAAAGCCCAATACTGCTGCTCTACTCACCTGGTTCATTGGTCATAGCTGACCATGTCAAATACATTGTGTAAATGGTGATCACAGAAGACTGCAGCAAGCCAGATCTTGGCTGAGATTCCTAGACAAAGCAGTCATGAAATGGCAGGGTTAGGCAATTAAAAGTCTCAGGCACAATTACATTATAGGTTTCCGGGACAAGTAACATTTAAAAAATCCTGAAAGGTAAG
The DNA here is from genome assembly GCA_013396835.1 of Psilopogon haemacephalus. Lineage (NCBI taxonomy): Eukaryota > Metazoa > Chordata > Aves > Piciformes > Megalaimidae > Psilopogon > Psilopogon haemacephalus. The sequence goes on along the minus strand of VWZI01000252.1, from coordinate 63,563 downwards.
AGAATTCCTACCTGAATCTTGGGCAGAATGGACATTACAGAGGCTCCAATACACAGCAGCATGTTGACACTGATGAATGTCTTGTTTTCAGAACAACCTTCTGGGTGGGTGTAATAAACATAAAACAAGACAATAGCGACTAGAGACAGCAGGTAATTGACAGCTGTAGCTGACAGCAGAGCTGTGAAAAGAGACAAAAACAGAGTTCCACTGGTTAAGATTTAAATATTGCTTGTTTAACAAGTTCTGGATATGGATAACATGATTACTAGAGAGCAGCTCTGGGCACTGCTGGGAAGTGTGGAGGAAGAACACACTAGATGGGAAGCCTAAAGCCAGACTTGGTTCTCCAGTGTTCTAACAGCAAGCGTGAAGGAGAGCAGTTGTACTCTGCCATTGGCAGGGACACCTCACACTAGATCAGGCTGCTCAGAGCCACATCCATGCTGGCTTTAAAAACTTCCTGTGATGGGCATCTCACCATCCTCAAGGTGAAGAACTTCTCCCTAATATGCAATCTGAATCTACTTACTTTTAGTTTTGCTCCATTCCCCATAGCGCTATCACTACCCAACATCCTAAGAAGTCCCTCATCAGCTTTTTTACTGCCCCCCTTTAAGATACTGGAAGGCCACAATAAGGTCTCCTTGGAGTCTTCTCCTCTCCAGACTGGACAGCCCCATGTAAGAGTGAAGTGGCCATTACAAAGACAGGCTGTGTCCTCTCAAACCCCTAAATTACCACATCCAAAACGCGATGGAATGAATTTTCCAGTGAGACAACTTGCACTCTCATACCCTTAGCCTGTCACTCTGCTTGTTTTTTGAAGAATGACCAACCTGCACAATTATTTTGTATCCTTACACTCAACCTGAACCAGCAACAGCTTAGTGTGAACAGTGCAACGGTGTAACAAAACTCGAGGCTGAAAAAACCAGAAAGTTAAAACTGAGAGTTCTGTGCTATCATAGGCTGATGCTTTGCTCCCAGGGATTAGATTGTGTTACTCAGAGGCTGCTGCCCCTCTTCCTATGCCCTCCTTTAATTAACCTGACATCCCAAGGACAGGAAAACAACAGAGCTGAAGTCTACCACCTGAGAACACACTTGTGCACAAAGCAGCCCTCCTGCATTCTGCACTCACTTATTAAATATCATGTACAATGAAATTTAAAATTTGATTGTAGTCCTTTACCTGCATACCAGCATCTTGAGTTTCCTTCCTCCATTTTTTCAACCCAAGATTCATTCCAAGAGTGGGCAAAGTCAATAAGCAAGACCAGCTGAATAAGAATAAAGCAGAATGCTCCAGCCATACCTACATAAAACCACACTACGAGAGAAATAAAACAAACGCAGTTTAGAATCATAGATCATTTACCACTGTCTTAATGTCCTTAAACACTGAGAAGGGCTCTGTAGCTACACAGCTACAATTAAACCTAAGGTATCAGCATGCTCTTAAGTTTGTTTTAAAACTACCTATGGTTCCACCATCATACAACAGAAGACAAGACTCCCATACCAGTTGTAAATGGTCCCTCTGGTATGAAGAAAGCTCCAACACTAATTGCAAGTGCTGTTGCAAATTTGAAGAACCAGAATCTAAAGGGAGAAAAAAAAAAATAAAGAGACACAAAAAAATGTCAGGCAACTGCTGAAGTCTGCTCTAACGCACAGAAATCCACTGCCTTTTGAAGTAGTATAAAAATATTATCTGCCCAAAACTTTTGTTCTCCAGAAAATTGAGCTTTGGCTGTTCAGAAATGATCAAAGTTAAGTGGAATGTAATTCCAAGGGGGGCGGATGAAGCTTTTTAATCTTTCTATCTGTTGCAGAAAGAAAAAAAATCTCAGTGGAATGCAACTTAGTACCAATATGAATCTCTGACTTTTGTTATCTTTGGACAAAAGCAGAATGTCTCATCTTAGCAAGCCTCTGGACAGGTTACCCAAAGCTCTGAAAAACGACAGCCATCTGTCCATTCATCTTAGAAAAATCCATCTGCTCCAAGATAGTAACTATGAGTGGCCTGCACTGCAACAACACTCCTCTAGCTACCATGGAACTCTTTGTGGAGCAGTAAATGTGACCAGGGTGCTCGGCCATAGGCCCTATTTCCCCCCCCCGCAGCTATATCCCACAGGCATGCAGCACCTATCTCAGTTCTCAGTTCTGGATCTTACCCATTGTGCACTGCTGCTCTGGGGTCATTGCTGCTCTTCACCTTGATCATCAACAGGGAGAAGAGAAGGAAGAACATGGCCATGCCAAAGCACACACGGTACACAGCTTTGTAGCCAACCAGCACATCGCAATTCACGTGGCCATGCACACCAGGTATAGTTGTTCCCATCCCTCCATCACAAAATCCAGGAATCTGTGACAAATACAAGATAACTTCAGTCATCTGTAAAAGGCCTCCTGGGAGTAAATAACAGGGGTAAATAAATGAGCAACCAGAAGTGAGTATTAGCAATTTATTAATGTACAATTCATTAATATGGTGACATTGGTAGAAGATCTGATACTGAGCAACCGTAGTTAACAGCTCTCACCAAAGCTCTAACCTGGCTACTAAACCACACTGAACATTTACAGATTAATCATTTGGGGAGGGGAAAAAATCCAAAGCATGCCTAACAGAAGCTACTATCTACTAGAAAATAAAGACAGCAAAACACATACTAACAGAACAAAAGCACAGAGTTCAGTGAACCTGTAAGCTCTCCCCTAACTCCCATTATCATGCTGTAACTTTACATGCAGTGTTGCATCTTCGTGCAACTAAGAAACTGTAAAATCCTGTAAGCAAATCCTAATTTCCTCAGTGAAAAAAAATACATTATTACCATCAGTTAAAAGTATTTTTGTTATGCATTTGCAGACTTTAAAGTAGAATTTAGCACAGGACAATGAAACTAGAAGACATCTTCAATTGTGGCTACCTTTTTTTGTAACAGCAGCCAGAACCAATCAAGTACCACTAATATAAGCATCTCTGTAATACATAATTTGAAGCTTCAGATACATGAATTACATTTTCTTGCTTGATGCAAGATATTCTTTCTTCTGCTCTGAGCTACTAAAGAAGAGGTGCACCTTGGTTTCTAAATAGTACTTTTCATCTTCCATCTTCCCTTTTTTACAGTAAGGGTGATGAGACACTGGAACAGGCTGCCCAGAGAAGTCATGGATACCCCTTCCCTGGAAGTGTTCAATGACAGGCTGGATGAGATCTTAGGCAATCTGATCTAGGGCAGGGTGTCCTGCTCATGGCAGAGTGGTTGGAACTAGGTCCCTTCCAACTCAAAGCATTCTATGAATCTATGCAGTGGCTGTCCCAGGAGTTCATTATCCTATCTACCATCACATTAATGGTGACTGTGAAGCAGAGGTGGCAGCACAATCAGAGACTTGCAAGTAAAACACACACTTTCAGGATGTCATTTACAATGATCTGTGACATTTGTTCTACCAAACATGTCAGCAGAGAAGAAACCTGACCTTCTTCAGCTGCTCTTCCATCCCTGGTATTAACATTACGCAGGCAACGCTGACACCGACGAGCAAAAAGAAGGCATAAACCAGGCGAGTTATGGTGGAGTTGTTCCCACTGGGGCAGCATCGGCAGAGCAGGCATGGGGCACTTCCACACAAGCATGGGATCTGACAGAGAGACACAACACAACATCTTTAGACTCTTGCACTGCTGAGTTTCAATATTTAATCAGGCTGTGTAGATCATCAGATGTTACGATGAAAGCAACTCATCCCATGCACCTCCTCACGAGTGCAGAGTGAGATACTGCTACACCTTACAGAGCCTCTAACAACCTTGGCAGCACTTCCCAGTGCACCACTGCACAGTGACATTACTGTCAGAAGGAACCACTGGTTTTGGGCTCATTTATTCTCTTGAACTTCATTGTGTTTCAGCTAAGTAAAATGCAAAGATTGCTTGCAGCCAACAACTACATCCTCCCACAGCTGCGGAGATTACACAAACACAGGGTAGAAAAATAATCTGAGCACAGCTACCATCGAGGTGCACTTTCAACTGGCAGAGCTGGGCCACAGTCCTCACTGGGGCCATAAGCATTACTGGAACACGAACAACAGCTACAACAGCCTAAAACTTGGGTTGAAATTTAGCAGTTACTCACGTATCACAGAATCCTGTGAGGTGGCAAAATTAAGTCATGCAGTGTACAAGCTGCAAACACACAGCACACACTTTATCATCATCCCTACTAGACATTGAGAGCAGACAGGGATGCTGCTCAAGCACTTGGGGAAAAAAAAAATTAGGACAAAATTTACCTGAATTTAATCCTTAAACAGAAAATTCCGGGAAGAAGGAAAGGGAGCAGATAGTGCTAGTTCATCCCTTGCTCAGTGCCAAGTAAACACGAGCCAAGAGAGAAAAGGTACAGTAGAAATGGTTTGGGTTTTAATTTACAAATAAATGACTTTGTCTAGAAGAGATGAGAAACCACAGTGAGCAGTGACCAAGTCTTGAAGGCTCTGTATTTTTCAGCTAAGGTGAAGTGTGTGCCAGTGACCCCTGCCTAGGTCACACCAGCTGTGACAAGCCCCTGCAGGGCAGCAGGAGCCACTCTCTCCTCCAACACACATGCGGGGACACCTGCGCCAGGGAGGTGTTCATCACCACATGACAGACACAGTCACACAAGAAGATGAGGAGCTGCACAGAGCCACGTGCCCTCTGCATGTCAGTCATCCAGTATGCCTGGCATGTGTCAGAAAGAGCTCTGCAAAACTCAGTCATATGACAAACAAAAATGCCAGCAGTCTGCTGCTACTGGGCAGACCCTAGGGCTCACAGGGAAGGGCAGACAGGCTGCCACAGCACTCTCACAGCCTCCTGAGAAGCCCTCAGGAAAAGGCTCAGATTAACTGCTCTTACACATTCAAGCAGAGTCACACACCCAACCCAGTGGAAAACTGCAGGGCAGACACATAATGCGATGGATATTGAAGAAGAGAAGAGAAGAGAAGAGAAGAGAAGAGAAGAGAAGAGAAGAGAAGAGAAGAGAAGAGAAGAGAAGAGAAATCCAGTGAAAGTCAAGGGTTGCTGCCCCTGATGCACACAGAACCAGTTTTTACTGGTAAACACAATCATCTTACTGGGATAATGACCAAATTATTATATACTGAATTAAACACTCACAGAAACACTCCCCCCAGCACCANGAAGAGAAGAGAAGAGAAGAGAAGAGAAGAGAAGAGAAGAGAAGAGAAGAGAAGAGAAGAGAAGAGAAGAGAAGAGAAGAGAAGAGAAGAGAAGAGAAGAGAAGAGAAGAGAAGAGAAGAGAAGAGAAGAGAAGAGAAGAGAAGAGAAGAGAAAAGCAGGCTCCACAAATCCAGTGAAAGTCAAGGGTTGCTGCCCCTGATGCACACAGAACCAGTTTTTACTGGTAAACACAATCATCTTACTGGGATAATGACCAAATTATTATATACTGAATTAAACACTCACAGAAACACTCCCCCCAGCACCACTGGGGCTCATCAGGTTTTAGCTCATATGTTTAAAGGAACCCATTCAATCACAATCTTTGCCTTGCCAGGGAGTGTTGAGGTGAGCAAAACAGCAGCTAAGCTACTTCAGGGAACAATGCAATAGAGGCAAGTCCCAGCAGAGTGAAAATGGCATTGCCTGGTCAGCCTAGGTCGTCAGGATCAGAAGACTTTCAAGATGACTTCTGAGTGCTCCTAAAGCCTTCCCCTCCATCCCACTCCCCATCATTTTTGCTCTTAAAAATGCTGAATTGAAATGCAGCTTGATCAGCATACAGTAGGGCTGAGCTGCAGGCAGCAGTAAAACCACACTAGAGATCCAGAAGGAGGTAAGAGGTCAGGTATGAGGTCAGGCACAGAGGCCAGTCACCCAGAGCAGCTCTGCAGGGCACAAGAGAAGCTACACAGCTGAAGCAATGCAGGCAGCAGTGTCTCCCCAGACAATGAGCAGTTTCCCTGGCCCTGGCACTGTCTGCACTAACACAAACTCCACCACATCTGCTTCCCCTGCTCCCTCACCCCCACGGCTCGCTTCTTTCAGAGCCCAAATGGTGTTTATAGTGACATATCCTTAGACACCAGCGCAGATTTCTGCTGTAACAACCAACACGTAGGCTTCTAAGTGTTGTGGTTTTAAATGTGGAAAGAAAAATCAACACTTGAAAGCCATCAGGGGAAAAAAAAACCAAGCAAACAAAAATGAACACACAGACCCCTCTGCTTTGTTTGAGCATCTTAAAGGAAGGAATGGGGGTTACTTAAACTAAACCTCACTTCATCAACATTGCATGCTCAGGTTAATAATTTTATATAAAAGACAATTCACTGAATTCTTCTGGACAGAAACAAAGTCTCAAACCCAAGAGGGATTCTTTGTTTACTACAAACCAGAAAGGCTTGAAAATGCAGGATATGTTAACTCAAGTATTTGAAATAAAACCCAGGTACATTGTTCCTTGGCATTCAAACAATTATGTTAACTAGATTCTGCTAGTAATTAAACCCTAACTGCCTTATCTGTTAAGTAGTGTTCAAAATGTTAATTAAAGCAAAATAAACACTTGAAGTGCTTTATTAACAGGATAGCATCCCTGCTTTAGTCACTTATTTGCAGATGTACTCAGCACTGCTCAGGCCACACCTTGAGTGCTGTGTCCAGTTCTGGGGCACTCAATTCAAGAGAGATGTTGAGGTGCTGGAAGGTGCCCAGAGAAGGGCAGCAAGGCTGGGGAGGGGCCTGGAGCACAGCCCCAAGAGGAGAGGCTGAGGGAGGTGGGGGTGTGCAGCCTGCAGAAGAGGAGGCTCAGGGCAGAGCTCATTGCTCTCTGCAGCTCCCTGAAGGGACAGAACAAGAGAACACAGTCTCAAGCTGTGCCAGCGCAGGTTCAGGCTGGATGTTAGGAGGAAGTTCTTACCAAAGAGAGTGACTGGCATTGGAATGGGCTGCACTGGGAAGGTGGTGGAGTCCCCATCCCTAAAGGTGTTCAAGCAAAGCCTGGATGGGGCACTTAGTGCCACTGTCTAGGGCTGGGTGCTAGGTTGGACTGGATGAGCTTGGCGGTCACTTCCAGCCTGGCTGATTCTATGATTCTATGTATCAGCCAGGAAGCTTAGCTCATACAAATTTACCAATTCTAGCATCATTTCATAGAATCTGTACAGAGGAATGATGCTCAACTCCTCATGCAGTATTGCTCTGCACTATATATTTTGCTAGCACAAAGCCCAGGAGCTTGGATCACTATGAGGTTTCGTTATCCCACTAAACCGACTGCGTGAAGTCCTTACACGTACAGGATTTCCTTTAACCCAGGCACGGTACACTCCTTTTGGAATGGAAAACGCAGGTTTTCCCGATCCCACTAACATTTTTAAGGCAAACGTTTAGAGATTCCCAGCCCATGCGGTTGTGTCTATTTGCATAGCGACCAGACTCGGAGAGGACAGCATGACAGAGCGACCAGACTGCAGGACATGGCAGCAATGCCTCCGCTGAGAAGAGGACTGCCGTGCAGGCTCCCTGCAACTTCTCTGCTTCTCTTCACAGTGCCAAAGGTTTTTAAAACCACCTCAAAACGCAGCTTCCCCTCGGGAAAAGAGGCCCGATACTGCCGAGCAGGGCGATGACACATCACTGCCCAGCGCCGAGCAGTAAGGAAACCAGGGCTCCACACGACAAAGATGTTACCAAGGGTGGAGCTGCTCAAGACAAAGCCGTAAGGAAAGAAATCAAACGCCACCACCAGGACCGGGGAAACACGTGAGCTTTCTTTTTCCCCGAAAGAAACCTCGAACTGTAAAGCATTGGATTCGATTTAAATAGCTTTGGGGAGGAGAGATTTCAGCGGACACAGCAACACCTCCCACACGGCAATGCCGACCACCAGCGCCACAGGCCTGCCTGCCCGAGCAAGGACGAGGCTCGCCATCATCCCACCAAAAACACTTCGGCCGATCCCTGCAGCTCCCCAACGCCGAGCCGGGGAGAACCACCGCGGGGGCGCGCCCCAAGAGCCGCTCGCTGCTGCCTGGCAGCGGGGACGCGCCCCAGGACCCGCTCGCTCCTGCCTGGCAGCGGGGGCGCACCCCAAGACCTGGCAGCGGGGGCGGAGGATGCCTGGATGGGAACGGGGAGGAGGCCCGCGGCCTACCCGCACTGGAGAAGGCAGAAAGGCAGCGCCAGACACCGCCGCTCCCGGGAGACAAAGGCCCGCAGAGGCGACGGCGAGGCCCGAGGCGTGCGGGGGTCGCCACCGACTGGCGGCGCCGGGCGAGGAGGGGCAGGGAGCCACCGCGCCGCCCGCCCCCGGCTTACCCAGCTCGCCAAGGAGCAGAGGCCCAGCACTCCGCCCATGGTCCGCGGCGGATCCGGCTCGGCCACCGAGTCCTCAAAGATGGAAGCGCGGCGGGCGCGGAGCCTCGGCGAGTTGTTTACCGCTGCCCACGGCACTTCCGCCCGCTGTGACGGCAGCGCCGCGTCACTGCCGGGACTGGGCTGCACAGCGCCGGGACAGCGCCGGGACAGCGCCGGGACTGGGCTGCACGGCGCCGGGACAGCACCGCGTCACTGCCGGGACTGGGCTGCACAGCGCCGGCACAGCGCCGGGACTGGGCTGCACGGCGCCGGGACAGCGCCGCGTCACTGCCGGGACTGGGCTGCACAGCGCCGGGACTGGGCTGCACAGCGCCGGGACAGCGCCGGGACAGCCCCGCATCACTGCCGGGACTGGGCTGCACAGCGCCGGAACAGCGCCGCTGGCCGCTGGGCTGGGGCGCTGCTCTCTGCTCCTTGCCTGTGTACATCTCCATCTCTGGGGTTCTGCAGCAGGGAGAAGAAGCGGTGATCTCCTGTCCCTCTGCGGCTGATTCAGTCGCATAAACGCTGCGCTCTTAGCTGCTTGCTTATGAACGACCTCCCTGTCCAAACAAGCATACCCGAGCCTGGAGAATCTGAGTGCTGACTGCAAACGCGGCAATTATTGGGTGTAAATCATAGAATCATGGAATCAAACACCTTTGAAGAGACCTCCAAGCTCATCCAGTCTAACCTAGCACCCAGCCCCACCCAATGGCACTCAGTGCCCCATCCAAGCTTTGCTTTAGCACCTCCAGGGATGGGGACTCCACCACCTTCCCGGGCAGCCCATTCCAATGCCAGAACCTGCCCTGGCACAGCTTGAGCCTGTCCCCCCTCATTCTGTCCCTGGGTGCCTGGCAGAAGAGCCCAACCCCAGTTGGCCACAACCTCCCTTCAGGTAGCTGCAGAGAGCAGTGAGCTCTGCCCTGAGCCTCCTCTTCTGCAGGCTGCACACCCCCACCTCCCTCAGCCTCTCCTCTTGGGGCTGTGCTCCAGACCCCTCCCCAGCCTTGCTGCCCTTCTCTGGACACCTTCCAGCACCTCAACATCTCTCTTGAATTGAGTGCCCCAGAACTGGACACAGCACTCAAAGGTGTGTCCTGAGCAGTGCTGAGCACAGGGGCAGAATAACCTCCCTGCTCCTGCTGGCCACACTGCTCCTGCTCCAGCCCAGGATGCCATTGGCTCTGCTGCCCACCTGGGCACACTCTGGAGGCAGGCTGGACAAGATGACCCTTGAGGGTCCCATCCCACCTGATGCAATGCGTGATTCTGTGTACCATCAAGTGCCAACCATTATCTACCAAGCCTGGTGCTAAGCCATGTCCTTCAGCACCACATCTCTATCCATGCTAAATCTATCCAGCATTTATTTTAAAGCCAATCCTACTTTCAAAATGAGATATGAAAAGAAATAGCTAAGGAAAGAAGTCTTGCAGGCAGAAGGTCAACGGCTCTGATTGTTGCCCAGTGATGAAACAGAGAATTGGAATAAGTAATGAAACATTTATAGCTGCTAGTTTGAAATGGAAGTTCACAGATTTAATAAACTGAATGCTGAACCGAAGTAAAATGCAGCATGCTTGTCCTCACCAAAAGTTAAAGAAACTTTGGACAGCCTCAAAAAAGGGTTCTAAATTGGAAGAACTTGAGAGTGGGAGGTGGAATTGCTCCTTGGCTGCTCTGCTGCCCAGTGGCTCTCCTTGGGCTGTCCCCAATAAGCACCTCTTGGTCCTGCACAGAGACAGCAGCCAAGGTGCAGCTGAACTTTGATGTGAGTGTGGAGTCTGAACCTCAGCCTAAGCCACCAGCCTGATGACGGCCTGTCTGTAACAGATCCTCCAAGTTAGGCAGGGTAATAGAAAGAGATTCGCAGCTGCAATAAGGAGGAGAAAAGACATGGGGAGAGGAAGGCAGAGAGTGCTGCTTTCTTCTGCTCCCTGTCACTAGAGTACAAGACCAGGGCTGGCAGCAAAGGAGGGTTTGGTACCTGTGTCCCATGTCTCCTTAGAAGGGCAGTAGGAAGGCAAGAGGTGGGGAATAACGTTTGGACCCCTTTATTTTGGCCACTAGATTCACAACAGCCTTTCTTAGTGGTCATTTTTACTTTTGCTGTGTTTCTTTTCTACATTGCATCACCACAACAGGTCCTGCAGCCTCAGTGCACAGCACATCTTCTCCAAAGATGAGTTTTCATTACTTATTGATTTTTTTTCTGCCTCGGTGCACTTTTTCCTTACAAAAAACCTCTGATAGACAAGGCAGACTATTTCTGTCCAGACCAACCTGATCCAAAATATTAAATCATATCATTGCTCTCTGATGCTTTCATTCTCTTTGCTTTCTTATTTGGATTGTCTGCTGTGGCAATATTCTGAAGTAGTGTGTGTGCTTCACTGAACCAAGTCCTCCTCCTTCTTCATCACACAGCTTTTCTAAGAAATTTCAAGAGAGACACTATCTACTAGAGGGATTTACCTTCTGGAGATTGATTTCACTTACAAGCCATCCAGCATGTCTGACAGCTTGAAATCATATTGTGAAATCTCAATTGTATTACTCAGAATTGTTCTTTGGGGATTTGGAGGTCTCTTTTGACCATTCATACGCTGCTTTTCACATTGCTAACCTTCAGTCATGATGGTAAATACTTTCTTTTGTACTGGAGCTGCTTTCAACTAGTTGTTGTCAGTCCATTTGCAACTGGAAAAGCCTCTTGCAGCATTGCTAAGTTTGAGTCCTTTCTTCACTTTTACTGTGGTGCTCCAGTTTTGCTCAGTTTGAAGGAGAGTGGAATCCTTCACATTCAGACACCTGTCTCAGATTCCCCAGCATCACCTCCTGCTTCCTTGGGAGCCTCTTGAATTTGTATGACTATGAAACCCACACTTGGCCATTAATCAAGTAGTTCTTTGCATTTGTTACAGAAAATAACAGCATACAAATAGCTTGAGTTAATTTGGGGGGTTTTGGGGTCTCAACCACATCCCTGGGCAACCTGTTCCAGTGTCTGGCCACCCCAATGTAGGATCATAGAATCTGTCAGGCTTGGAAGGGACCACAAGGATCAGCTAGTTCCAACCTCCCTGCCATGCCAGGGACACCCTACCCTAGAGCAGGCTGCCCACAGCCTCTGCCAGCCTGGCTGCAAACACCTCCCTGGGCACCCCATTCCAGGCTTTCACCACTCTCATGGTGAAGAACTTCCTCCTCACATGCTGTCACTCCCTGAGAGCCAAAAAAATCCCTCTCCAGCTTTATTTGTGAAAGAGCTTCCTCATGTCCAACCTAAATCCTGCCTGCGCCAGTTTGGAACCACTGTCCCTCTTCCCATCACTACAAGACCTTCTAAACAGTCCCTCCCCAGCCTTTCCATAGGTCCCCTTCGGACAGTGAAAGGTAGCTATAAGGTCAGCCTGGAGCCTTCTCTTCTCCAGGCGCTCTCTCGTCTTTGTGCGACAAGGTCAGAAGCACACAAAAAGCGTCTGCACAAAATCTGGAGGAAGCAAAACGCTGAGCCTTCAAAACTCGGAGGACAGCGAGGAAGGCTTTGGGGCTTTTGTTCTCTGGCCAGGGGCACAGATCTGAAGATCATCTCCCCCAGAGGGCAGTGCAGCTTAAAGAATGGGAACGCATCCCTGGCAGGTTCCGATGGAAACCAGCAATTTGAAGAGGGGGGGTTTAAATCCCAACACTCAATAGGAGAAAAAACAGCCTGCAGGGATGCATTTGCTGGAATAAATCTGTATGCGCTGCACGGGTCTACACTTCACTCACTTTAATGATTTCACTCACTTTTGTTCATTTAAATGAAATCTAATTGATTTAAATTAAATTTACAAAAATCCCTTTCCCCCTCACCCCCCTTTTTTTTGTTTGGCTTTTTTTTTTTTTNATAGCAGATTGTGATACCCCAGGTTGTCTCTGTTGTGAGAGAAGTGGAGCACAAAAGAATAAAATTCTTGTTTCCAGTGGACCCTGCCAAGACTCGGAATAGAGATAGCAGAAATTAAATTAAATTCAGAGGCCACAGTTAAAGACTGACCTAGATGTCAGTCTAATACTGGCTCAAGCAGATAGTACTAGAGGATGAATGTTGCCTTTCCTCTCTCTTACAAGTTGTAGGTTGGTTTTTTTTTTCATTCTAACAATACCTGTTTGTGCAGATGGAAAGCAAACGACGCAGTGGATTTAAATACTAAAGCAGGATATGTGTGCTTACAAAATCATGGTTTTTTAACACCTCAAAAAAAAAAAACAAAAAACAAAAAACAAAACCAGGAAATAACTTTATTGACTAGAAACTGATTGACAACATGCATTTTTTTTTTAAAGGTACATGGTTTTCATCTTTAGAAAAGAATGAATAATCCAAAGCTGTTTTGTACAGCTCCTGTCACAA
>VWZI01000252.1:3105-41222 GCA_013396835.1 Psilopogon haemacephalus | reverse complement strand
TCCCCTCTGCCAGTTTGAACCCATTCCCCCTCATCCTGTCATTACAAGACCCTCCCCAGCCTTCCTGTAGGCCCCCCTCAGATACTGGAAGGTTACTCTAAGGTCTCCTTGAAGCCTTCTCTTCTCCAGGCTGAAAAGTCCCAACTCCCTCAGCCTGTCCTTGTAGCAGAGGTGCTCCAGCCCTCTGATCATCTTCATGGCCTCCTCTGGACTCTCTCCAGCAGTTCCATGTCCTTCCTGTGCTGGGGGCTGCAGAGCTGCAGACAGTGCTGCAGGTGGGGTGTGAGGAGAGCAGAGCCAAGGAGCAGAATCCCCTCCCTTGCCCTGCTGCCCACAGCTGCTCTTGCTGCAGCCCAGCACACAGTTGCTGTCTGGGCTGTGTGTGCACACTGCAGGCTCATGTTGAGCTTCTCATCCACCCAGGCCCCCAGGTCCTTTTCCTCAGGGCTGCTCTCCAGCCACTGTGATGATGCCAGATGCTAATTTCTGTGTTTCTGAGGAAATGCAGTACCTAAGACAGAGACCTTGTAATATTTTTACGGGGCAATATATAAAGAGGAAAAATGCAAAGGCTGCTGATTTCAGACTCAGGTTGGACATTTCCAAGCACCTGCACAAAGGCACATCCCAGAGGTCAGAGAACAGACTTTGTACATCTGCCTTTGTGTGGTATAATACAGCTTGTAGCCAAGAAGGGTCACATCTGGCTTCATCCAGGTGCCAACTTTCTGCATTGTTTTCACATCAGAATCTGTCAGACACCAGCTGCTTGCGTCGGGCAGGAGCTGGAGGATGTCCTGTGTCATTCTGCTGGTGCAGTTCGAGGGACTGCAGCCAAAAACCATGTGGAACGTGAAGAACCGAGACTGAAAATGAACAAGGCTGCAGGTAAGAGCTGCATTTTGCCCGCTGCTTTGTGGCACCCGGGCTGCAGGATCCGCTCTCCTCGCTGTGCCTCTGGAAAGGCCACGGAGGACAGGACCCTCCGCGCTAGCTGGAGGCGAGCGGGGCCGGTGGTAGATGCCGGCTCCAGGCTGCAGAGGCAAGGCGGGCACGGCGGGGCGGGTCGAGCCGTGCCGCCCCACGCTCGGTACCTTGGGGAGCGGTGTCCCTAGGCATGGCAAGGGCCGGGCAGCGGGGCCGGGCGCGCCGGCAGGGGCGGGAGGTGCGGCTCAGGGCGGGCACGGCAGCCTCGCCGCCTCTCGCCGCAGCGCCCACAGCTGCCTGGGCCGAGGGCAGGGAGCCGCCGGGCGCGGGAGCGGCACCGCTGGCACCGGGTGAGTGCGGCGAGAGGGCGAGGGCCGAGCGGAGCAGGGCAGCGGAGCGGGACGGCGTTCCGCCGGACGCTCGGCTCCAGGAGCNCCGCCGAAGCGCAGAGTGCAGGTAACGGCTGCGGCATCCCCGGCCCGGAGCCCCGAGGGACCCCCGCAGCGGCCCTTTGCTGTGGGCACCGCTCGGACCCGCTCCTGGAGAGGGAGAAGTTAGAGCAGCGGACGCGGAGCTCGGGAGGTGGAGGCGCTGCTGAGGGCGCTCCTCGGGACCTGAGCTCCGCTCCGCGACCCTGTGCCAGCTGTCCTGCGTCAGCGTGGGTAAGGCAGTGGTGGCCTGTCCGTGTCTCCCTGTCCTGGCTGCTTCCGTGCGCTTGGACCGAAGAGGTTTCGGGTTCGTTGACGTTGAGGTTGGTAACCTTTAGGAAGTACTCGGGGAAGCCGATCAGAGGAGGCAGAAATGGGCTGCCTCTCATCAGGCAGAGAACTAACGCGGGTTGTTCTGCTGCAGAAAAGCAATCACAAGTGCTCCAGGTGCAGTTTTTACCTTCATCTCCTTTGTGACATCGTGTTTGTACGGTCAAATTAACCAAGAGAGTACAAATACCAGCTTTATTTACGTGATGACATGGCTTGGTTTATATTACAATACCTTTCTGGAAATTAACCCCGGTGTGTGAAGCCGATAATTGAAGTTTGCCTGGCCGAGATAATGAACAAGTAACATGAAGTTTGTTGGTGTTCCTAGAAAATGCATCACTGACTTACATCCTGCTGTGATTGCAAGGAGAGCCCTTGTGCTTTGATTACTCACAAGGCAGGATTTTTTGCCTTCTGATTGAAACAAAATGTTGGCAGTAAGAGTTTTGGTGTTGTTTTTTTTTTCTTATTGCAGTTATGATTGATCCCCTTCTGCATTTCTTAAAAGTTATTTGTGGAGTCTGAAGAGCGAGGGATGAAGTCAAAGGGTACTCAGACTACTCCAGGAGCCATAGATAAAATTATTTCCATTGTGCTGTTCAGTACAGATTGACTCTGCTCGAGGGACACAGTTCTTCAAGGTCTGAGTTTTGAAAAGTAATGAGACTGTGACCGTCCTAAGAAAATCTTAGATGCCTGTAGGGGCATTGTGGTCAGGAATTATGACTGTGGAAATATATAGGGCATAATTACTTGCTCAGTATAACTTCATCACCTTTTGTAGCTGGCTAAAAACCAGAGTGGATGAATTATTTGATTACAATAGAGACCTTGAGAGCAGCTGAAGGAAAGTCCATGGCTCTTTGTTTATCTTTCCTCACTGATGAAGTCACGGGGTTGAGAAGGGTCTGCTCGGGATTTGTTGTTGTTTCTTTCTTTGTTGGCTGGGGGAGTTGCTGTTTCATGATTTTATTTATTTATTAATATTCTCTTTGAAATAATGAACTTGAAAGCTTGTGTTATGGTGCCCACGAAATGTTACACTGGGTTGATAAAAACAGACTTAGACGGAAATAAGGCAAATCGAAGCTTCACTAGAAATACCCAAATCACTTCTCAAAGCAATCACTTTGAGTGTTTAGTTCTGTAGATTAGTTTTCAAATGCACCCTGCTGGAGCAGAGACCAGTCCTCTTTGCCTTGCACTTCTCGTGAGAGGAGCACGTTTGATCCTAAGAGCATAGCACACACCAGTGTGTTCTGACAAAAAAAAAAAAAACAACTGTGCATGAGCTTCAAAATCAGGACAACTTTTACAAACACTGCTGCAAATCATGAAATGCAGAGAGAGAGAGAGAGAGAGAGAGAGAGAAACTTGGATCCTCCTGTTCATCTGTCTGGAAGTGAAAAACTGTTCCCTGGTGTCCACTTATTGATCAGTCCTGTTCAAATACTATTTTCTGTTGCTGTTAGGATGGATGTTTTTAATGAACCATTCCAAAGGTATCTGCTTCCTTTGATTTCTAAAACGGGAGATGAAAATCTGCAAGGGGCAATACGTGTGCTGTTCTCCAGCAGCTAAGAGTGCACATTCCTCAAACTCCTGCTGGGCTTTCTGCTGGACTTCATCGATTTCTTTCTCTAATGCAGGTGCTCCAGGACCTTGCTCCCTTGACTGGCTGTCGGGGGAAAGTGAGGGAAATTGCTGTGCTCTCTCTCTCCAAATCTTGGCGGCCAAAGAGCCTCCAGGTCTCTCTTGCCTGCTCCTTGTTCTCTCGCAATGGTTTTGCCAGCAGTGACAGAGTGCGGGGTGTTGGATTGGTGGCTTGATTTGTTCTGCTCTTTGGCATCCAGGCTGGCCACTCAGACCCCTGGAATTGCCACCAGTGCTGGAAGGGGAGAATTACAAAAGTAAATCCTAGCTATCTTGTCTGGTAGAAGTATTTGGACAGTAAAACATCTGTGTTAGAATGGATTACGGTTCTGGCATTTACATTTTTACAAGGGGATCATCCAGATTTTCATTGCAGCCTAAGAGTGTGGCTTAGCAGGAGTCCTAGAAAGCCAGGAGTGGTGATCTGCTTGTGAAAAGCTCCCAAATCTGGCTCTCCTCACGTGAAAGAATGGCTTCTCTGGTTGACTTACTAATTCTGGGGTTAGAAGTTTTCCTGTTTCACATTTCTGTGTTATTTCTTCCCTTCTGTCCTGACTCTGTTCTTTTCAACCTGATTTTCTAAGGAGATGAAGCTGAAATAGTGATCATACTCTCTGACTGATAGCTGCCCTCATTGCCCTGGAGTTGTATTTCGCCCATGGGGATCAATTTCAACCCACATAAATAGAAGAACAGAGATTTCAAAGTGATAGAATTCTTACAAGCCTCAAGACTGCTGGTGACCAGAGAGATGAGAGACATGAGGCTGATGCCCCCACTGAGGGAAGGGCTGCAGCAAGCAATCAGCTTATTAGACATCAGAACATTCATGTGAGTGCTCCATAGGAAGCTGAGCTGAAGCTACAGCTACTCCAAGGTTGGTGACCACAGTTTGCAATTTTTCTGCTCCCTGGGAGTGCAGTCTTGTAAGTTTTGATCATGCCCTCTCTCCTCCACAGTCTCCTCAAGATAAGCTCTATTTGTCTGAGGTGTTTCTGGTAACAAGCTACCTATAAATGCTGTTGTTCCTCAACTGCATAAACTCACCTCTTGCTTTCCTAGTCCATGATTTAATACTCCTAGATAGTTACCTTGACTTGGTGCAGACAGTTACTGTGTCACAATGAAACCTTCTTTCTCCCACTTTCCGTTTCTTTGAATTGCTGCCAGCTTCTTTACTTAGACTTTAATTTGTTGCTTACTGCCACTGCTGTTTCTTCTGCTTATAGCCACGTCTGAATATCTTCTTCTACTTCCTCTGTATAGCAGGATGTTGTACCTCTCTCCTGGTGCTGTGATGGGAGAAGGATAATGGACGAGAAACTCCAAAAGGCACTGCGAGCTTAGCAAGACCTTTATAAGTACCTGATGCTCTTACTGACTTTTATGTGGTGATTATTGTGGTGATTTATTTGTTCTGTTACATAACTAAAGGTAAGAGCAGTATTTATGGGTAATTGCTCATTTTCTCCCTCCTCGTCTTTCCATTACAGTATTGGTCCTTCATCTCTGTTTCATTACCTCCCTATAAATTGCTTTGGGCTTTCTTTTCTTCTGTTCTGGGGGCTTTCTTTGTTTGTTTGTTTGTTTTTCCAGGAAGCATTAATCATGTAGTAAGTTGATCTGCCAGGGTTTTTTTCATCTTGTAGAAATCATAACTGGACTTGCATTCTGAACACAAATGCACAGACAGAAGTGAAACCCATTTAGTAAAATGCTTAGTGGCTGATCTTCATTTCTTTTAAAAAATATTTGTCTGCATTCAAGTTGCCCAAATCTCTCCTTTACCTCTTTTAGAAATCATGTATCTGTTATTACAGCCTGCATTCCTCACTGAGGCAGAGTTCCATGCATATATAGTTATTATATTTGACTTTGTTTTAGCAAGAGGGAAACAAGGTGCACGAGAACATCTTTTTTCTCTGTGAACAAGCACATATGTACATGTAGCATCTCGCTCTGCTTCATCTTCTTGGTCTTCGGTGGAGCCCTCTGTGCAAGGATGTATCCTGTCCTGGCAGCCCCACATAGCTCTCCCTGAGCCCTGGGGAGCTGCCAACCAGCACGCTGGGCTGGATGCCTCCCGGCTGGTTTAAGAGGCAACTCCCGCAGCAGTTTCTCACACCCCACCCCTCACCAGCAGTTGCTTTGCTCTCAGAAGTGTGGGATGTAGCAGCATGTGTAGGTGCTACCCAGTCTGTTTCAGTTCAGATGGATCCAAGGGATCTTAAAGCTCTGCCAGCTGAAGTGTTTAACTTGACCTGCAGAGTCAGGAGTGGGAGCCTGCCACATGGCTTAGCTGCAGCCAAGGCAGTTACCTGGCTGCAGCCTAGAAGCCTGTCAGAGAAGGGAGATGACAATTTTCCCAGCTGGTCAGGCTGCCACTGCACATGGCAAGACATTTACCTTGAGCAGCCTCTGAGTAGAGAGCTGTGTCAGGGGCAGCCAGGCTGAGGCATTCATGTGTTGAGCTAGCTTGCCAGAGCACAGCCAGTGCTGAATAGAGGTGGCAGAAGCTCCTCTGCCTTGGTGTGTAGCACAGCTCTCCCCTGCTGCCACCGGAGGTGGGGACACTGCCGGGTTGCAACTCTCCATTAAAACCCTTCCATTTTCTGTGGTGTCCTTAGCAAGATTCCAGAGAAGCAATTGCAGATCAGGGAGTACTTCTTGCTTTTTTTCTTCTTTAATCCAGATTAAGCAGTATTTGCTGCATGCCTAATGGTAGCAACCTTTTACTTTCCTCCCTCTTGGCTTTCCCCATCCTGTCTGCATGCTCCGTCTGACAGGGGAAGGTGAAGTGGGGTTGGCAGTACACAGCAGTCTCTGTGTTTGGAGAGCTAAACACCTGCTGATGCAGAACAGGGGAATAATCTGTGCTTGAGGCCAATTTCTCTTGTACTATCACTTGTTCCTTGAGAGAAGTGACCAACTCCCGCCTGGCCCTGACCTGCTTTCAGGGTATTGTAGAGAGCCAGAACCTTCCTTTTCTCCAAGTACTTTGTGATGTGTCACTGTGTCATGCCAAGGAGATGTTCACTGAGGTGAGTCTATGCTGTCCCTCTTGCCTCACCCAAACCAGCTTTAATTCTAGGACTTTGGTATACTTTGGTCATAGGCAATTTGTACCTACAAAGGTGGATTGTGCAACCCCTGATTAAGACTTGCCCTTAAATAGTATTGAGTAGATTTGTCCTGTAAGTATTTGTATGGAGACCTTCCAACATTGGGAAGACAATGGCAGCAGACATTCAGCTGTCTATTCACCCTGTTAATTAAGTGGCTGGCTAACAAGCTGTCCTTTGCCCAAAGTTGAATTGTGTCACCTAGAGAGAGACAGAGAGAGAGAGAACAAAAGCATTTGGATGCCACTTTAGAAAGGAATAACCATTGATGAAGTGCCCAAAAAGCATAGAAGGAAGCTTAGCAAATTTACCCAGCTGAATTATTTTGCAAGCCCACGTGGAGTGATATCTGCCCCTTCATTATGACTACTAAAAAAAAATAAAATAGTAATAAGCCAATTAAAACTTCACACCCTCATGAATCTCAAAGTTGGTTGTTTCTTTAGCTTTCTGTAAAACCTAGAACCAGAAATTCTATTGCTTCAAATCAAGTAAAGGTTTATACTCTGGAAGAACTGAAAGATGAGATTCACAGATGTACTTAAAAAAAAAAAATAATTTTTTTAAAGCACACTAAATGGTTTGATCAGCTCTTACATTAAGTGTTTTAACTTTGCAAGCTTTCTAAGCCTATATTTAGAAGGGGAAACAATAATTTATTTCCTTAAGTCTGTATCTGGCCTCTTTTCTCCATCTTTTCAGAACTTAGGAAGGAGTGTGTGAGGCTAGAAGTGAATCAAGAAAAAAGAAAAAAAAATGGGGCCTGGAGCACAGCCCCAAGATGAGAGGCTGAGGGAGCTGGGGGTGTGCAGCCTGCAGAAGAAGAGGCTCAGGGCAGAGCTCATTGCTCTCTGCAGCTGTAGCCAGCTGGGGTTAGGCTCTGCTGCCAGGCACCCAGGGACAGGACAAGAGGACACAGCCTCAAGCTGTGCCAGGGCAGGTTCAGGCTGGATGTTAGGAGGAAGTTGGGCACAGAGAGAGTGATTGGCATTGGAATGGGCTGCCCAGGGAGGTGGTGGAGTCCCCATCCCTGGAGGTGTTTGAGCAGAGCCTGGATGGGGCACTTAGTGCCATTGACTAGGGTTGGGTGCTAGGTTGGGCTGGATGAGCTTGGAGGTCTCTTCCAACCTGGTTGATTCTGTGATTCAAAGGATTCTGTGAAACAAAGAGAACAGTCTCAATTTTGGCTGGCACAGAGCCTCCCCACCACCATGACACCCATCCTGATGCTACTCCTTGTTTCCTTTTGGCCAAAGCCACTAAAAAGCTGGGATTTCCAGTCCAGAGCTTGCTGTCATTCAGGGTAGGAATGAATGCCTGCCTTGCTGCACTGTTCCTGATAGAGAGCTGGGGAGCAGAGATAGCAGCCAGCACTGCTGTCTCTGGAGCAAAGGACATTAACCATCATCTCGGCTTCCTAGCTAAGTCAGTATTTCACAGAGAAAGGAAAGTGGGGTTGACAGCCTGATCTGCCATCTGATGGCAGTCACATTGGATGTATAAATGCCAGTGGGTTGGGTAGTTGTGTCTGTGACAAGGGAGCCAGTCCAGCACTCTTTGACTTAGAAAAGCAGGAGCCCATCAAAAGGGGAGCATAATTACCATTGGAAATTCAGTTTCTCCCAAAACAGGGATATCTGCTCAGATGTCTTAGCAGGAGCTGGCAGGGGGATCTGGCTTCCCTCCTCTTGTGCCAATCTGAGCTGCTCTGCCAGGCCAGCCTAGGCAGCTGAATAAAATAGATGCAGGATATAAAGCTAGTTCTGATTTTCTCCTGCTCACGCTGACCCCCTGTATGGCTTGGGATAAAGGCTTTGATTGGCTCATGCATAGAGATGTGCTGTTTTGATGCAGGCATTTCTAAGGCTTGATCTCCTAAGAGAGAGTGTAGGGCTCAAAACAAAGAGGGGTGGATGGCTCATCTCTAAATGGGATGTGATGAGGGGGAAGATGCTCAGCCCCAAGCGGCATGGGAGATAAAAACAGCCTGGTGGTGCTGGAGCTGTGCCTGCACTGTGCCAGCACAGCCAGCACCCAATTTGGGAGCGGCTGGAGCTGTTCTGGCTTTGTTCAGAGGAGCGAATCCTCCGGCAGGGGGTGAAATCTGAAGCCCAGAAGGGAGTATTATGACTTGCTGATGTCTGGCATCAGGATGGGAGTTTGAAAAGTTGGTAAGAAAATAAGCATATGGCCTGTTTAATAGGCACATGGGCTTGTTGTGGGTGAGGAACATAGCACAGACTCTGCTCGCCGAGCTGCATCTCTTCAGAAAGCATCTTCACACGTTTCCCTGTAGACTGGTGTGACTGAATTTAGGGAGGGAGGGTTAGGAGAAAGGGAAGCTGAGGAGAGAGCAATGCTGGGAGAGAGGAGCAGCAGCTCGCTTGCCAGGGGAAGCTGCAGAGGAGCTGCAGTTATGTATCACACTTTAACTGTGTTTCAGTGGAAAAGCTGCCACCAGGGAGAGAAAGCCCTTCCCAACTAAGGCTCTGGAGCTGTAGATCCTAGGAGAGATGCCACCCTGCAGGAACACCGTGCATGGCATTCACTGCTCAGCTGTAACACCTGAAACCTTCTCTGGCTGAAAACAGAGCTAAACATTCCACTGACACTTACTGAAACTCCAATTTGAACCTTTAAACTGTGAACAAAATTCCAGGAAAAACCCCACAGCTGGTTCTGTGGCAGCTGCACTCTGCAGCCACATTTCCTAAATTAGGGGTGTGGGGGGCAAGTAATTATTTGATTTTTTTTTCCCCTTGGACCACGCTGCATTTGGTAACAAATTGCTTGAAAATAGCTCCTGACCTGCCTGTGCTTATCTCTGGGTGCTGTGTTTGTGGAGTGTGCACTTGATCACCTCGGGGAAGGAAGGCAGGCAGCCGTGGGAGGGGGCAGAGCTCAGAACCAAGGTCTGTGGTGTGCAGGAAGGGCTTCAGGACTCCTTGCTGGGCCATTTGATCTCAGGGCTGTGCACCCTGGCTTTGACAATGGGTGTCAGTGATACTGGGCAGAGGAGTGAGATAAGAGGCTGGGATGGTTTGAACCACAGCAGGCAGGACTGATCTAATGAGACCTTGTGAATGCTCTCCTGTCTCTTGAGAGCAGTGGCTGAGTGTATGTAGGTGACAGCAGCTGTACTCAGTTCCCATCTCATGTTGCAGGAGCTGCAGCAGCTATCCCACTGCAGGCTGCTGCCCTTCTTCAAGGTAGAGGACACTTTGTGCAGCCTTTGAAATCTTGGATTTCCCTCTCCTCCATTAAGAACCAAATGGATGCTGTAGAAATAGCAAAGCTAGGACTTTGTTCATGGATTTCCCACAAGAAGACTGCTGCTTAATGCTGGGACTGGTCCTGTTGCTTGGGTTTAATGGAGTTTATTAAAGTATCTTCACTGTTCAGAAGAAGAAAATGTTCTTGGTGTTTTTGCAGTGTGTATGCAGCACTGAACTGCACTGTGTGAGGCTTCTCCAGTTTTGGTGAGAAGGATCATGTCACTCTTGTCTCCACAGCTCAGCAAGAGCTCTGATGTTCCAGTGGATCTGTGTATCTGGGAAAGCTACTGGTAATCAGACATGGAAATCTGTAGGAAAGGTCATTGCAGCTATCAGATGAGCTGCCCTTTCCCCATCCACTCACTGGCAGTTTTAATGGTTGTGGTGCAGCACAGATTTGTTACTAATCCTTGCTTTGAATCACCAGTGCCAGCTCAGATAATGTAGGAATTGCACAGAGCTTTAGACTGATGGATGGTCCAGATTAAAAAACAAAGAAACAAACAAAAGACCAAAAAAGCCCCCAGCCAAATGAAAAAAAGAAAACCAACAAAACAGTAAACAACAAACAGAGCAGGAGAGTGTTTCTGTTACACCTCCAAATGGCTAATTTCTAATTCAGAAATTGATTTTAAACCTGTCTTTCTGTCTTTTACAGCTCGATTTTGGGAAAGCATTTTTCCATGCAGCCCTCATTTTGAGTCTGCCTTTGTTTCCCTGGGACTGGGTAGCTCTGCAGTTAATCCAGATGAGCCTCAGTAAAGTCCAGATGTTGATGTGTGCCACAGCAGCACCTCCCAGGAGGGCATCAAGTACCAACCAAGACCAGGCAGCTATTTGTCTGCTCTGTGTCACTTTGCATCTGTTGAGCATTCACACTGTTGGCTTCAGCCCTTATACCTCCACTTCAGTTTGCTGCTACCCTGGCCACTTGTGGCATGGGGCTTGCTCCAGCAGCTGCACCATTCTTGGACATCCTCTCCAGCCACATCTGGCTGTTGCAGCAGATCCATGCCAGGTTTTAGGGTGTGATACCCCCACAGATCTGGCAACTATGCCAGCAGGGAAGTGTCTCGAAAGCCCCAGGAGTTTATGCTCTTCTAGCAATGCAAACAAGTGTTATGCTCTGCATTAGCTTGGGCCAAGTGGTTGATAATGGAAATTAATTGCTTGTGAAAGAGTTTCTGGTGCCAGAAGCACTTCCTGGCATGCAAAACCTGCTGCACAATGCAAATGTCCTGCTGCTGCACCAACTGGCCAGTGTTGGTTCACTCCAGTTACTTTTTCTCTACAGCCACTGAAGTGGCCCAGTTCCATTGAACTATTTCAGGTCACTGAGTAAGCAACCTGAAAAAAACCCCAACAAAACAACCACTCTAGATAATCCAGCTCTCCTGGATGTTGTACATTCAGCATATTTTCTTGCTGCATGAAATCTTAGGAAGGGTGTTGGTGTATCCTGACTTTGGCTTTTGTAGTCGTGTACAGTTTCAAGAAAAATTTCCAGTTGCACTGGTGAAGGACTTGCTGTGAGCTTTGAGCTCGTTCCCCTTGGACTAAGTAATTTTGCATCAGCATTTTGTGCCCAGCAACCATTTTTCAGCCTCCAGTTCTGTAGCTGAAAGACCAAAATTGTAGGTCAGGAGTTTATTTGTAGACATTCCCCCCTTTTTAAATTCTTCCAGGTGTAATTTTGGTGTGTATGTTTGGTATTTGGACAGTTACCAGGTGTGCTGAAAAGCATTAGCCTCCCAGCAGATATTTATTGCCTGGGACTGTCTTTCCCTCACCTCCAGGCACCGTTCAGCCTTTGGCAGGCCCTCTTGTGCCAGCAGATTGCTTCAGCTGCACATCAACAAGAGGCCACAAGCTGCAGCTAGGGTGTGCTCAGGCTTCTGTCACTCCTTTCCTTCTAATCACGGGTTTTTAAGAGGAACTTAGTTTTGAAACTGCTGATTTCAGCTCTCACATCTATGCTGATGCCTTTATTTGCAGCAGATACAGCACCTCAATTGTCATCATCTGACTGCCCAAGGTCAGGCATGTCTCGGCAGACAAGAGAGCATTTGGGGTATTTGACTTTTAAATTTCCTCTTCATCACCTTGCTTACCAAACACAGCTTCAGGGATTGATTTCTCCTGTTGCTGCCCTTTCAGAAGGACACCCTGCAGCACTTCAGGGCTGCCTCTGTAGCTGCCAGCAGAGAGTTGCTGGGCTCCAGGGCTGATCAGCATGGACAAAGCTGTGTTCATCTCCTTACTCCATGAAACTTCCCATTTAACCACTCAGGCAGAGTTCTGGACGAGTGGAGGGGTCACAGAGTAGGACTAGGAAGACAAAATTGATGATTTTGTGTTCTTTTCTGATTGAGCTTTTTCAGTCTTTTGAGTGCTTTTTCATTGTCTAATGCTTCTTTGAAATCAAGAGCCCAAACTGAATGAGCAGCTAGCAGCATCCTTTGCTATTGCCATCAAAAAGCTGTAATGCCTTATTAGCCCAAAATACTCTTGTAATTTTCCACTTTCAGATTCTGCTTTCTGCATCTCCAAAGCCAGCAGGCACATTTGGCTTCTCCATGCCACAGGAGAGGCTGAGGCTCGTCCTTCCCTTCTGCAGGGGAGAGCTGTGGAGCTAACTGCAAGTGGTCCCACAGTGCCAAGCTAAATGCAACCATCACTGCCTTCTGCATGCTCCTCCTCTTTTGCTCATGCAGAGGAGCACAACTCAGACTGGCTACACTGAGTAGCCCAGTGTAGCCCATTTTATGGGAGAAAGAAGCTGAAGAAATTTCTGGGGTTTAACATTGGAGGGGAGATCTGTGGGGGAAAGGAAACATATCCAGCAGTGCTCCCCTGTTTGTGACTCTTCAGTGAGAGGGAAGGAGAGTCAAATGAGCAGATTCTAAGGTAGCATTTCCATTTCTGTTTAAAGAGGGCATCTTCCTCGTTCCAACAAGAAACCTCCACCTGCAGGTTCTCGGGAGTCTGTTGCTTTCAAAAGATGTTTTCAAGAGGGATGGGTATCGGGGGTGCAGTGCCATGTGACTCAGGTGTTACTATGGAGACCACTCTTTGAGATAGGATGTCAGAGACTGTAATTGTGCTTAAAAAAACCCTCTGCACAGCATGATGACCTGCACGGAAGTCAGCTGAACCCTCACTGGAGAAGAATAGGTTTAGACTGGATCTTAGGAAGAAATTTTTCACTATGAGTGTGACAAGACTCTGGAATGGGTTGTCCAGGGAGATTGTGGATGCCTACTCCCTGGAGATGTTCAAGGCCAGGTTGGATGTGGCCTTGAGTAACCTGGTCTAGTTGAGAGGCACCCATTTTCCAAGAGCTGGGAGCTCTCAGACTACAAAGTTCTGCTGGATCAGTTGACAGTTCTCTCTTTTTTTCACACTTGTTTGCTCAACCTGGATATCTTTGGTGACTGCAACCACCTTGCCCTCCAACTTCCCTTTAATCCTATTCCTTCCTTCATAGGTGTGCTCACTCCTCACTGCCAAGAACAAATTCTAATAACCATTCCCCTAGGGTGGTAAGAAAAATCAAACTATTAGTGTGAGTCAGCTATGAGTGAGCCAATGTGGCATGTGGCACCAGAGGCAACTCCAGCTGTCCCAACACCAGGTTAGCAGGTGAGAGTTCTGACTGATCTCACTTGCAGTTATAAAAGGCATGTAAATGTCCTGAGATTTCTGCAGCTGCTGTCTCCAAGAGATGTGTCTTGCTGGGGTCCTCACAGGCTCACAGGATGTCAGGGATTGGAAGGAACCTCCACAGATCATCAAGTCCAAGCCTGCTGCCAGAGCAGGACCATCCAGTCTAGCTCAGGTCACACAGGAACACATCCAGACAGGTATTACCTGTTGGTTAGTTCTAGGTAGTTCTCCTTTCCTATACAAAATATGTAGGTTGAAGTAGTTTTCTGAAGCATCTAACTTGGTGCAGGAGACTTTGGTATGTAGTTTTGTAGTCTGCCTCCTTTCCATTTTGTGGGGTCCATCACAAGTATCATGGCACCTGTCTCATACACAGCCATGCTGTTGGCTGAAGAGAGATGGCTCAGTGTCCCCCACAGCCCTTGGGTCTCTTTTCCACACAGCTGCTTTCTGGACAGGTAGAACCCATTCTGTGCTGTACTTCTGCACTGTGTTTTCCCAGGTGCAAGACCTTACCCTTGGCCTTGTTGAACTTCTTACGGTCACAGAATCAGACAAAGCACTGAGTTGGAAGGGCCCTCTGGAAGTCATCTCTCCCAACCCCCCTACACTCTTCCAGCTTATCCAGGTGGCTCTGCTATCCAAAGTGTCCATTACTCCACTCTTGTATCAGCAGCAAGCTTCATCCCATGATCCATATGGCTTATGAAGATGTTAAGCAGCGTTGGTCCCAAATCCACCCCTTACCAAACCTCTAAGTGTGCCAGTATGGTTGCTGAGTCACACTTTTGGAAGCTGCAGTAACAGTCCTGAAAACTCCAGTAGGTAGAAACCCTGGAGAGCTGCAAAGGTCTGTAGTAGAAATGCTTTTGAACTTTAAAATAGCAAGGAGAGAACCCAACCACAGACCTTTTGCGTGTGTGTGCTTTCTCCCTCTCCTCAGCACCTACCTAGGCAATTATAAAGATCTAAAATCAACACACCAAATGTCAGGTTTGAAAGGGCATGTGAGT
The DNA here is from genome assembly GCA_013396835.1 of Psilopogon haemacephalus. Taxonomy (NCBI): domain Eukaryota; kingdom Metazoa; phylum Chordata; class Aves; order Piciformes; family Megalaimidae; genus Psilopogon; species Psilopogon haemacephalus. The sequence goes on along the minus strand of VWZI01000252.1, from coordinate 26,805 downwards.
AAAGGAAGCATTTTGGGCTACGGATGTGGTTCTGGGCACTGCCTGTACCAAGCCTTTGTCCAGCAAGACCTCAGCTGCAGTAAAAGCCTGGCTTTTGGTCTGAGCAACACATTTGGAACAAGAGCATTTTAACCTGTGCTAACATTCACAATTTTATGCTTCCCTGCTGACACCAGGCATTATTTATTGAAGTGAGGAGGGATAGGAGGAAGGAAAATAGTCTGGAAAGGAGTCTAATGGGGTCTGGCCTTATCCAGCATTGCCCCAGCTGGGCTGTGTGTGTGCACCAGCATGGTGGCAACCACATGCTTGCTTTCTGCTGCTGCAGCATGGGCAGGTGTGACCACGACAACATTTTCTGCCTCCCTTTATTCATCCTGGTCTCTTCAGCTCCTGGCTCTTAATTAGAAACCCATTCTTGCTTTGCCTTGCCAGCTCTGCTTGCAAAATAACTGAAGCACATCTCCTACCCAATGGCCCAGGGTAGTTCTGTTACCGAGGCTGCTGCTGGATCGCGTTAATTAAGCAGAGCCAATAACAGAGCCATAATCGACAAGCACAAGGAGAAAACTCATTTTGCAGATTGCTAAAGGCTTCAGGGGAGATTTGCAGTTTTCCCTGTCAGTTAATGCTGCCTTCCTTCCATCAGCTGCTGGTGCAGGAGTGTTGGTGTGGAGGGTGTGAAGCGTCAGGCTTGCTCTGGCCGTGTTTTGAACCCAGCAGTCTCTCCAAGACCACCTCCCACCTATTTCAAAACCCTCAGCTTTGCCTTATCTCCCTGGGAGCCTTCTGAAGCAGCATTTTTTCATAACTGGTTCCTGTGGAACAAGCAGTGGTTCTCTGTGCCCTTTGCACATTGTGTGCTTTTGTGCTCCTTAACCTCCCTGGAGGTGCTCAGGACCAGGCTGGATGAGGCCTTGAGCAACCTGTTCTAGTGGGAGGTGTCCTTGCCTATGGCACAGGGGGGTTGGAACTGGCTGAGCTTTGAGGTCCCTTCTGACCTAAACCATTCTATGATCATTTCCAGGTAGCTTCCTTGTCTGGTGTGAAGCTGTGTAGATGCTGTTGCAGGGGTTTTGAAGGCAGATGTGATGCCCTCACTTCAGAGAGCAGGATGCCATGGAGCAGATGAGGCTTGCTTGCTCATGTGGTGTCCAGGCACGTTTTGGGCTGGCTGTACCAGCAGTGCTGGTGCAGAGATCCACTTTCCTTTATGGAGGGATGGAGAATTTGGTTTATTCTGTGATCATTAAGGACTTATTTTTGTAGCAGAAGTGCCCTGGCTGGAAAGGCTGAAGTCCAGAAGCCTTACCTGTAAGGCATGTGCTCCTCTATGTCAGTTTGCAGCCTGCTTGTTTGTTTTTCAATATATTCAAGTTCTGTTTCCCTCTTGGCAATGGTTCAGCTTTCCTTTGGCATTTTGTGGTTGTCAGCTGAAAGCCAGACACTGAGATCATGTTCTAGTTGTTTCTGGGTGTCTCTGGTGTTCATCAGCCCCTTTCTGCTGTCCTGTAAGTAGCTTTTTTCTTACCTTCTCATTCACTGCATTCAGCTGTTGGTGTTCTCTGCCTCATCTAGGCTGTTAAAAATATTTTTTAACAGAGTTGCATAAGCATCTCCCATTCCTAAGGCCCCTTGGTTAGAGAGCTGTGCTTGGTCTCCACGCTGCCCTGAGCAAATGGGGCTGACAGAGGAGTTCCCTTTTATTTGAACCTTTGTAACCTTGCTGATGTTCTCTTGCTTGCTGGGCTTCATGCTGTGGAAGTTGTCTTTTTTACATTAAAACCCAAAAAGCCCCACAAAGGTGCTGAGGGAAGTAGGACATCTCATTTCTGAGGCCAGGCTGAGGGAGCTGAGTGTTCAAGTAGCCTAAGCTGGTGCTTAGGGATGTGGTTTAGCATTGACCTTTCAGGGCTGGGTTGAAGCTTGGACTGGCTGATCTTTGAGATCTCTTCCCAGCAGATGGAGGCTGTGATGCTGTGACAATGCCTGTGTTTTCCTCCTTCCTTCCCTTTCGGTGCTCAATAAGACAAAATGGGAAACAAATCAACTTAGGATGAATTTGCATGGGAGAAAAAATAAGAGGGATTCACTTTCAATGGTAGGTGTCAGGCTGTAATCATCATCATCATCATCAGCCTAGGTGCTTTGGTAGCAGGGCTTGTTTACCAAAGTGAGGAAGATTCATTTAGCAAAGTGGGGAAGATTCTTTTAAAGCCATCTGCCTTAATCAGGGAGAATTTAAACTGAATTTGTTTTGAATGCATTAATGGAGCTGTGTGGAAATTCTCTCATCTCACTGCCAGCCCAGGACATGCCTTGGAAGTGACTGCTTGGTGTGTGTGCACCTGGACAACAGATAGGCCATGGCATTTGGAGGCAGGGATTTGATTTTAAGGCTTTCCTTTTTTTTTAAGTGATTTTTTTTTCCTCCATTGCCCAATAAGCTCGAGGAGAACATAAAATAATTTCCTTACTATATTTTGATCAAGATATGTCTTTTTTACTAGTCTATAACCATGAAGCACCAAGATGGGAAGGTTGTTTTAATGTTCCAGGCTAAGGGCACTGGAAGGTAATGGAGATGATTCATACTTCCATAAAGTAGAAGTATATTGAAAGGCTAAAGAAATGGGACCAAATGAATCCCAGGTGTAATTCCACTGACTTGTTTAGGCTTGTAATTACTACGGATTTCACCTATTAGACCTATTCTCACCGGACAAAAAGAGACACTCTGAAATAGCACAAAAGTCAGGGAGGTTTATAAATTGCTGTGATCGATGGTATCCTTTCAGCAGAGGCACAGAGGAAACAAATGGAGCCATCTAAAAATAGGAAGGCAAGAGCCAGTCGAGTGCTGCAGATAAACCCTGCACCTGAAGCGTAAAATTAATCCAAAACAAGGTGCAAAGAGAAAGTTCTTAGTGTGTGCTGCAGCTAATCGTAGAGCCTCTTTGTTCCCATCCTTAGGCCTCCAGAGGTTGTGTATTCAGGGGGTCTTGGGTTTTGGGGGGATTTTGTTTTGGTTTTCATTTAATTGAGGTTCTGTTCCGTTGGTGCCGTTCAGTGGAACAGGATGGAGCTGGCTTATTCCTGGAAAATGGATGGACAAGATGCCCTCAAACATTTGTGCCCTCATATTCCCTCTTCTGTGGAAATTTTTTGCTGCTTTTGCCCAAGTCTCAAGGTTTCCTGGCAGAGGAGTAAATTTGAGAGCTGTCTTGTTCTGCTCCCTTCTGTCTATGTGTGCTTCACAGGACCACAGGCTCACAGGATGTCAGGGGATGGAAGGGACTCAAAGAGATCATCCAATCCAACCCCTCCTGCCAGAACAGGACCATCCAGTCTAGCTCAGGTCACAAAGGAACACATCCAGACAGGCCTGGAAAGCTTCCAGAGAAGGAGACTCCACAACCTCTCTGGGCAGCCTGTGCCACTGCTCTGGGACCCACAGAGGCAAGAAGTTGCCTCTGGTGTTGAGCTGCAACCTCCTGTGCTGCAGCTTCCATCCATTGCTCCTTGGCCTGTTGCAGGGAGCAGTGAGCAGAGCCTGTCCCTCCTCTCCTCACCCCCAGCCCCCAGAGATTTCTAAACGTTGATTCAATCCCCTCTCAGCCTTCTCTTCTGCAGACTAAGCAGAAAGGTTTTGGCTGCTCCCTCCCTGGAGGTGTTGAGGACCAGGCTGGATGAGTCCTTTAGCGACCTGCTCTAGTGAGAGGTGTCCCTGCCTATGACACAGGGGGGCTGGAACTGGCTGAGCTTTGAGGTCCCTTCCAACCTAAACCATTCCATGATTCTATGAAGCCTTGCAATTAAAGTGAAGCCCATGCAGATCAAGCTGTAAAGCTAAGCTATCAGGACGTGTGGCAGTGAATTGAAATGGATTGATTTTTAATTTCTTAATTTTTTTTTTTTTTTATTTGAAAGGTAAAGTCTGACACGAATATAATTGGGAAGTCTTGCGAATCAAGGCCATTATTTAACTTGAATGATAAGCTGAAAGGATGACAGCTTGTCCAATCTCTCTCTCTTGTTTTGGTGGTGAGTCATCACGAGATGCAGCAGATTTTTTTCCTACCTGTAATTCAATTGGAATCAGTAAACAGGGCTGCTGGCAGGACTGAGCAGGTGTGCTCTAGAGGATGACATGGGTGGAATTGTATTAGAATAAGCCTGATGCATGTCAGAGGATGAGATGAAAATATAGTCATTTAATATTGGAGAAACATTCTATTAAAAAAAAATATTAAAGCATAAATTAAATAATTTCTATATNTAATATAACATTGAAAACACACAAATAGAATATACAAAATACATAAATATATCATTTAAAACACATAAATAGAATATAAAGAATACATAAATATAACATTGAAACCACACAAATAGAATACACGAAATACATAACATTTAAAACACACAAATAGAAATAGAGAATACACAAATATAACATTGAAACCACACAAATGGAATATACAAAATACATAAATACAATATTGAAAACACACAAATAGAATGCACAATAATAATAATAATAATAATATTTTAAAACACATAAATATAATATATAAAATACATACATATAATACATTAAAATATACCTTGCAAGGAATGGATGGTCCAGCTTATGTAAAATATAAATGTAAAATATAATATAAAAAAATACATAAACACAATATTTAAAACATATAAATAGAACATGTAAAATACATAAATATAACATACAGAAATATATCTGCAAGGAACAGAGGGTAAAATGTAAATGTAAAATAAGAACACGTGAATATTAAATTTCATGTATAACATATCAAAATACATCTGCAAGGAACTGAGGGTCCAGCTTGAGTAAAATATAAATATAAAATAAACATATATTGATATTAACTATCGTACAGAAATACAATACATGAAAATATGCACAGCAGGGAAGTGAGCATCCAGATTTCAAATGCGATGTCAGAAGGCAGTGCAGGGAAGTCCTCTGACACAACTTCTCAAAACGTAGCTCCATGTCCTATTGATTTCTCATCTCTGTGAATGTCAAAGCCACTGAGAGGCTGAGCACGGGAGCAGGAAACTTCAGTGGCTCATTAAAGGGTGCTTCAGGCTCCCTCCCCAGCCTTGCTGCCCTTCTCTGGACACCTTCCAGCACCTTCTGTTTGTATGAGACTCCCTGAGCCAAAGGGCTGCTTTCTGGGGCTCCCCTGGAGTCAGCAGGGCAGGGTGGAGCACAGTGATCTTTACAAAATGATTTCGTGGAACTTTCCAGTACCTGTGGTAGCTTAAGGACATGCTGGAGACAAAGATTTCAGGGCTAGAAAATTACTTCTGTTACTTAGGAAAATGTCACTGGAAAAATGTTTCGGGTAAACCAGCTCTGATCCCAGGCAAGTTGGCTTTATAGAATTGCCCTACAATAGCTCTCTTGTGCTTGCAGCATGAAAGACCTTTTACTACCCTTGAACTGCGTTAATAAAGTAATATTTTATTAACTAACTAAACATTTATCGAGCAGAGCAAACACAATTTTTCTTTCCAACATCCTATCCAGTGAAGAATGCCAAATAAGGTATTCTGGATGCAATGTCCTGAAGTGTTAATGAACGAGCCAGAAGAACAGTTCAGGAAACCCAGGCTGGTCATGGAGATGAAGAAGAAGCTGAAGTGAGAGGCAGAAGAACTTAACTGTGGGGGCAACAGTTGTGCAGAGCTTCGTGATGAAAGCAAGACCCCAAGAATCACAACTGAGTGAAGTGTTGAGTGATGTCTGCCAAGCATCTCAGCAGCTCTCAGAGGGGTGTTTGCTCTTTGTCACCAGGGTGGAAGAGATGCTTGCATCAACAGCAAGCAGTGGTGAGCCAGCCCAAGCTGTCAGCTGCTTTAGCTGTCGGGCTGGTGCTGAAGGCAGCTCGTCAGGTAGCAGCAGCTTGGTGTGTTAGATTGCCAAGCTCACTCGTGGCAAAGGTCCCCAGGCTTCAGTCACAGCTTGCTGCTTTTAAGTAAAGAAATCTGGTTTTTAGTCCTGCATGAGTACCTTGGCTGCTCAGGAAGGAGTTGAGGGTTAAGGTGACTTTGCCTTAAGTGCCATATCCAGACCTCTGTGAGAAAGCAGCGATTACTCATCCAGTTTCACTTCAGTTTTCATTGGTTTGGTTTGCTGGTAGGTTGGGATTTTTAAAATACTCATATTTAACTTCTTAAATATAAAGCAGAAGAGGATGTGAAAGCATGGCAACTGCACAGCAAGGAGATGTGGTTTCCAGCTCCGTTGCAAAGTGGGAAGCACTTCATTCAAGAAGTTTTCTGTCCTCATTACTTAGAACTTTCTGAATGTGCAGGTCTTTGAAAAAGGGAAAGGTGCTTGGAGAACATTCCTGGCTTGCAGGTAAGTAACACACAGCTGAGCTCATTTGAAAGGGCTGAACGAAGTAAGATGCTGAACTACATCTTACAGTAAGAGGCCATTGAGACACAAAATCAGTCTGGTGCTAAAACTCCTGTTTGGTTGCTGCGTTTTTCAAGTGTTTGCGAGAGCAGATTTGATGCTTTCCAGCTTGTCTCTTCTAAAGGAACGGTGCTTGGGATGTGTAGTTTTTCAGGGAGGGCAGACAGATTATTCATGAGATCCAAGAGAAGAGTTTTTGAGAGGAGAGCAAGGAGTAGCAAGGAGCGATGTGCTTGGTCTTTGTCTGCTGCGCGGAGTTGCGACAATCTCACCATCAGGAACCTGCTGACATTTCCTGGGGAGTAGTTTGTCCTTCCAAGCAGAACAGAAGCAGTGTTTTGTCTCTGTTGTAAGACAGCAAAAAGATCAGAAGAAAGAAGAGCTTTCACAAATACTTATGCTGGTGATTTATCTACTTCCTAGCAGACAGGGAGAGGAAGAGACAGTGCTGACATTTAGTGTAGACTGCGGCACCTGCTCCAGCTGGACACCAGGAACTATTTATTCCACTTGATCCTCAACACAGATTGTTTCAGGAGACTTATTGTTCTTTCCCTTGGTCATTTATTTAAGTGAATTCTCACTAGCTTCTGTGACTCATTTGCCCCCAAGAAGCTGGCTCTGCTGCCACCAAAAGAAGATTCAAAGATGATCAAACTAGCTGTCTTGCTTAGAGAAAATCCCACTGCTAGTTTATCTGCTGGTGCTTTGTCTGGGGGCACTTGAAGGTCTGATAGGAGGTGAGTTTCACTTTTGGTTGTAGCTGGTTTTCACAAGTAGAGGGTTTCCTTCCCCCCCATGGCACACCCAAGTGGTCTGGTTTGCATTCTGGGTGGTCCTACTGGAATATGAGAAGATTAACCTAGTGCTCCTCAAGAGCCCTTATATGTAGGATGATGTACTTTTATTATTTTTAGATAGCTCCACTTCAGTTATGGCCAGCAGACTGATGGATAATGATCAGCTGCTTTTCTCTCTGATAGATGTTCTGGATTTGTCTCTGCACACTTTTTTTAAATCAAAGCCATAAATCACAATTCATATACGTGGAAGCGTGTCAGACTGCGTCCTTCATCACCATCCTGGGTTGTCTGGTGGTGTGCAGTGAAGAGAGATTACAGAGAGTGAAGAGTCTCAGGCTGTTTTTTTGAGAGGTCTTTTCTGCGTGAATTGCTTCTCTGTGAAAGGAGTTTGCTCTACAAGATTCTGCATAAGAGTCAAAACAAGATCCAAAAGAAAGGCAAACTTGCTTTACTTCATGCAGACAGAGCTTCAGTTCCCTTCTGAGTGCTTGTGTGGCAGAAGCACTTAAAAGGAGGGATCAGGCTATAAACAGACACACAAGTGGCTGGCAGAAAGGGCTGTTGCTGACCCTGTCCACAGGTTTCTTGTAGGCACAGAGCTGTTGGTTTTGCTGGTCTGATGTGCACATGGCAACCTAAGCAAACAGCTCAGAGATGCTTTTATCTTCTTCTGGGGGCACGCCTGAAGCCTAAGCACTCGGTTTGGAAATATCTGGCTTTTAAGAGCAAAGGATCCACCGGGCAAAGCCTTTGGCTAAGTGGTTAGCATCCGTGGCAGCTGTAGCTGTTTCCTTCTTGTGTTTGTTCCAGATGCTGCTATGAGGAGAAGAGTCAGCGATGACTGATGTGGAGCCTGTGGTGACAGATTTTGCAGCCTCGGGACGGTCAGGCCGCCGCAATGCCTTACCAGATATCCTGGGCTCTCCTGCTGGTGCTGGGACTTCAGACCTGCCACACAAACTGGCTGAGCTCTCCCTTTCAGAAGGTAAGGGCTGCACATTCAACACATGGACATCTTCGTGCCCTTTGCACTTGTGCCATTATTCAGTTTTGATGTCGGTGCTAATATTTCTTTTTTCATTTAGGGATGAAGTTAGCCTTCCAAAGAAGTTAGGACTTTCACCTCCCAGTGAGACCAGTCAGTCTTAACCCAGACTGAGTCTGCCATATCCACCCATAGACAGAGTGTGCAGCAGTCTGTGGAAAGGTGCCATGAATTCCACTTGCCCCAAGGGGAGCAAGCACAATGCCTTGGGGAAGCTTGGAAAGTCATCACTCCAGCTCTGAGTTAGGAGCTGCTGCTGCTGCTGCACTGAGATAACTTAGCACAAGAGAGCAAGCTGTGCTATTAATCCAATTACAGCTCTCCTAACTCAGGCACAGAAGCTGAGTAGGGCTTACAGTGATTTTCTCCTGCTAGTCGGCTTTTGACTTTGCAGTCTGGGACTTGGTGCCACATCCTTTAATTTGCTGAGGTGCTCTGTTGATTTAGCACAGGTCTAATCAACACCACCTTTGCATTTTGGTTCTTTTTACTTTCAGGAGGATTCTCAGATTCAGAAAAATCTGGTTTCTGATTACAGGTTGGCCCTGGGCATAGGTTGCCCCTACATTTTTAGCTTCTGGTTTGGAAGTAACTTTTTCTTCCTGTGACCATCACTGGGACCATGCTGGGACAAATGCCACCACGCCATGTCCCACAAGGAGGAGCAAGGATGGCCTGGGTGCAGCACAGTGGGAGGGTCCATGAATCTGAACTGAAGTAGATTATAGAAGAATTCTCAGGCTCCAAGGATGCATTTCCTGTTTCTACGTTGCTCAAAGCAGCTACACTATGTTGCTCTTACAGCCTGTTAATGCACCACAAAGGCTGGGGCAGGCAGGGTTTGACTGCAATTGCTTTGGTGGTTTAATTTGTATTTTTGTATTCAGAGTTCTGTAACCTAAACCAAACATGAGCCCCTCAAAGGGCTTCTGGTCAGGTAGAAAGAACATTTCCAGGAGGAGTACAGACAGTCTCTGAGCACTGGAAGTTTTAGTTTTAAAACATGAGAATGTTTTTAATTCCAAATAGCTCTTCTGCCCGATACAGTCAGGCTCCAGCAGGAAAAAACAAACCACTTTCATTATCAAATGGGAGGTAGATGGGAATTTATATTGTTGTTAATGTCAGGAAGTGTGGAAGTGAAGTGGTCAGTCCAGCCCACACATCCTGTGTGTCTTGACTTTGTATTGCTTAGAGCAGTCAACCTTGAGGGAGATGCTCCAGGTCAAACAGAGCCCACACACACTGGGGAGCTTTTGCTTGTATCAGTCATGTAAGCATTCAGCTCTAAGCTCAGGAAGAGTGAACTTCCACATCAGAGTAACAAAAAGTCTCCTCACCTTCTGAAGACAGGAGGAGTTCTCCTTGGCAAAGATGGTCAGCCTGAGAACTGACATGCTCCCAAACTGCAGTGTTACCTACCTGGGACCAAACAGTGCTCAGAGGAATGCAATATTCAAACCTGACTTTGGAAATGACCCAGAAAAAAACCAGTATGACAATAATAAAAAGTTACTTCCAGTCTGTTTTGCAGCTGGCGTTGGTCAGCACACACAAGGAGCAGGCAAATCAACATCAACAGGCAATTTCTTTTGGAAGATTGCAAGTTGCAACTTGCTTTGTATGTTCTTGATCTTTTGAGTTAATCTCTCTCTGTGAAGCAGCCAGGGCTGCAGTAATGCAGAGCCAATCCCCAGAGCTGTGATCAGTGAGCCCAACTCTTTGGCTGCTTTAAAAAAGCCCTGAGCTTGTGTGCCACATAAATGTTTCCTTCTGTCTTTTTTTCAGATGAAGGAGCCGAGGGTGGAGAAGTGCCATCACCCCCAGCCTTGCTGGAAAGCAAAGAGACAGAAGGCAAAAGCAATGACTCCTAACAGCTGAGGACTGCTGGGTTACTGGACCTCACCGACAGACTTTCCAGTTCCCTTCTGTCAGCCCTTCTCAAGTGTTGGTAGCAACTTTAGCAGCACAGACAGGATTCTGCAGCACACTTGTACCTAGGTGACATGGAACTACTGCTTTCTTTTCTACTGCCATACTTCAAAACCAGTGCTCTACACATCCGAGTGGGAAGAGATCTAAAGAATTTCTCTTCTTGGTTTGGGTTTTCTTCTTTTTCTAAGTGTTCATCCTAACCAATCTCTCTCGAGGGTTTCACTTAATAAACCTAGCAGGTGTGCCATCAGCTAATGATAGCTTCAGAATAAAACCCCTGTGTCTTAATTTCCCAGTTCAGCTCCCTTCTTGCTGCCACAGAGGTGCAGCCTCTCTCCCCACCTTAAGGTGACATTAAGTAGACATTAGCTTGCAGGCATTATCTGTCATTTATCTCCTGAGATATTTGTTCTCCTTGGGCATATGAAGATGTGTGTGAAAAAGGAAAAAAAAAAAAAAAAAAACAAACCACTTTCTCTTTTATTTTTTTCCTCTCCTCCTGTCTCCAAAACTTTTTGTAAACTACCAAACCACCCATGTTTGTTTTCAAAGGGTGTTTAAACTCTGTTTGATTATGGCAGATCATCTCCCTTCTCCCACTCTGAGCAGTCTTGCCACTTCTGTCGTTTCCAGGCTGAGCATTGTAGCTGTTCTTGTGTATCTGAGCTAAAGCAGCCATGTTTGTAAGTGATTAAAGTTGTTTAACCTCACTGTGAAAATTAAATAGCTGTCATCTTTTCCTGCCTTCTGTTGATTCCTTGATGGTTTTTTTTTTCCCTGTATGATAAGACTGACAGCCCCATGATGCTTATTTCTTTTAATTCATCTGTTTTTTGCTCAGTTGTTTGCTGACAATGAAGATGTTTCAATCATTGAGATTTTCACAAAGAATTAAGCAAAGTTTTTTCCCTGCTGAAAGGAATTGTTCTGTTGTGGAGGTCATGCACCTGAAAATACTTAGCATTCATTCTCTTATTGAATCATAGAATCAGCCAGGTTGGAAGAGACCTCCAAGCTCATCCAGTCCAACCTAGCATCCAGCCCTAGCTAATCAACCAGACCATGGCATTAAGTGCCCCATCCAGGCACCTCCAGGGATGGCAACTCCACCACCTCCCTGGTCAACTACATACATAGATGGAGTAACCTGCTCACAAACATACAGCTTAGAAGTAGTCAGAGTGCTCAGCACTGGAAAAATCAGTGTTTACTTTGTACCTGAGCTGCTCGAACCTGGCACTGGGAAAACACTGCATAGAAAGAAGAATTTTAACATGGAAAAAACCTGCCTAAGGAGTGAAGTCTCAAAGTGCAGCTCAATTAAAGGCAAGGGGAAGGCTTTTGACCCATAATTTCTGGGTCATATATTATGCAGTCTTCACTTGCCTGTGTATTAGCAAGTTGCAGATTAATCCAAGTTACAGGTGCAGAAATACTTCTTTGCCACATGCACCTGCAGCTTGTGGCTAAGCAATTGTTATCCTGGGCTGTGGAAGGAGCTCTTTTGTAGTTCATATATTGAGGAGGAGTCCTGGATTTGGACAAATAAACCTTTCCAGTGCTGAGCCAGCTGAGTATTTCTCAGCAGGTTAAACAGAGCTACGAACGCTGGCTGCTGTGGCAGACATTGTGCCATAGAAACTTTGGTGCAGAAGGATTCATTAGTTGTGTATTGTGCTTGACTCAGCCAGACAGAAGCAAGCCCTGGGGGTCTCTGTGCCATGCTGTGGGTAGTCTGGGGTTTAGGCAGGGTTGCTAGCTTAAGGACAGCTAAATCACAGAATGCCAGGGGCTGGAAGAGACCTCCAAAGCTCATCCAGTCCAGGCCCCCTGCCAGAGCAGCATCCCCTAGGGCAGATCACACAGGAACACATCCAGGCAGGTTTTGAATATCTCCAGAGAGGAAGACTCCACAACCCTCCTGGGCAGCTGGAAAAGCTCTGCTTCGTTGTGTTGTTGGGATCTTGAAGGTAGGGAACAGTCCTACTAAACTTTAGTCTGTAAAGAGCCAATGAAGTGCTTCTAATATGTTTTTCAGTCGGTTTCACCCATCCACCCTCCCATTAGCTCAGCTAACAGCTGCATTCTCTTCATCCACAGGGCAGCAGTTGTGGCCCTGAATCAGCAGATCATACCAAACCATGCCTAACTTTAACTGCAGACTAGTCTCATGTGGAAGTCAATAGAACTGCTTCATGCCTAAAATTAGGTACATATTTAATTACCTGGATAAATTGTGCTGATAAACTTTATTAAGGCTAATCGGGTATTACAGTGCATTCATCCCACGCTTGCCATTCCAGCCAGCGTGGCACAGGTAATAACATCTTTTTCATCAGTTTACAGCACTATCCTGGGCTTTTATAGAGCAAAGAAATTAGTTTTAGTGCCAAGCTTAAAAAAAAAAAAAAAAGGGGAAAAAAAGTAACTGTGCTGTCTCCAAATTTTAGAACTTAATGAAGCAAATATTCATTTTCAGCCACTCGGTGTGTTTAAGAGGAAAATAAAAGAAGCAAGCAGGAAATAACCTTGTAACTTCATTGGCCATATATAAAACAATTTAGGTACCCTTAACATACTGAAAATTGGTCTCGGTCTTTTGCAGATGTCATTAAGAAGGCAATTTTCTTTGGGCCAGCCCTTCATCAGGAGCTTTGTGTAAGAGCTGAGGCACATCTTTTTTTTTGCAATAACCCAGGAAAAGTTCCATTTCTTGTCTGAAAGGCAATAAAGGATGAAATAGGTTTTGAGGTAGGGGTCTGATTATTAGAATGTTCTCATGTAAAGAGATATTAATTAGCAATAAATGCTGAGAGATGTTATTTTATTTTACTACTTTAGTTTACTTCCCTGTTCAAACCAGTGGAGATTATTTATATTCCCAAATATTAGGAGCAACAGGAGGCTTGAAGGCTGTCACTTCAACCTGCCCAGTGCCATGTTCTAATGGCAGATCTCCAGATGTTAATGCAAGGCTTATGTCTTAAGGAAAGCATGGGGGGTTTCTCTGTTGAGACAAAGCCTGGGCACCGTTGGCATTCCGGATTAAACATATATTCAGCATTTGCCTGCCGTGTAAAGGGTCCTGATGTGAGGATTTAGACAATCCCTCCCCGTGGTTTATTCCCGGGACACCTCTGTGCAGTGCTGATGCTGCAAATCCAGCGCTTGCCATTACAATGTATGGAAAACCTACTCTCTGTGGCTTCATCTTCTGTATTGGTTTTTTTTCCAGAACCCTTGGGCGTGTTTGTAAATTAGGCGTCAGCAAGATGAAGCAGCAGAGCATGTAAGCCGCTGTTAACCCCAGCGGTATTCCAGGAGCAGCTTTTTACCAGCGCACCAGAGGGCCAAGAGCAGCCTTCGCGCAGCGCTCTGCAGGCTTCAGGCTGCTGGACAGGGCAGGGCAGGGTCGCTCCGGAGCTGGCCGGGGGCAGGCGGCAAGCAGGCACCTCCCGCCCATGCCCACAAGGTGGCGCCCCAGCCCGTGCCAGGCGCACGGCTCAGCGCTCTCCCGGCTCGCAGCCTCGCCCCGGTCTGCAGCCCTTTCTGCTTGCTGCTTGCTGCTTGCTGCGCCGCCGAAACGCCTGAGCCTGGGCCACATGAGATGCGAGAGACAACGTGGAAGGGAGCAGCGGGAGCGGCAGCGACGCTTCGGCCTCCCGGCTCCGGCGGGACGGGGGACAGAGCTGCCCGCGGACTCCGGGCAGGGCCAGCAGAGGGCGCTCCGGCCCCGGGCACCGCAGGGAGCAGTGGAGCCAGAGGCAGTCTGGGTTGGAAAGGACTTCCCAGACCCAACCATCCTCCAGCGCTGCCAAGGTGCCAAACCCTGCGCCTTCGAAACACCTCCAGGGACGGGGATTCAGACACCACCCTGGGAAAAAAAAAAAGCAGCCTTTAAGTGAAACTCAGAAAGACTGCCACACATGTTCCTGGGGGAGCTACAGGTTTTCAACCTGCTTGTTCCTCCCACTGGTTTTGTGCCCATCTTCACAGAATCATAAAATCACAGAGCAGATTAGTCTGGGAGAGACCTTAGAGATCATTAAATCCAACCTCCCTGCCATGGGCAGGGATGCTCTCAACTAGACCAGGTTACTCAGGGCCCATCTTCTCCTTTAGCTGCTCACCACTCCCATCCCATTCTTTCTGTCCTCTGAATTTTTCATCTAACTTCTTCTTCAGTGCTCACCCCTTGGTTCACTTACTCAATCCCTGCTTATGCCCAGTACGAACTGTTAGTGCTTTAAACACCCAATATAAGAAACTAAACTCTCAGGGGGGTTGCCTCCATACTTGACAAAATGAGATGGCAGAAAGACAACTCATTGCTGTTCCTACCAACAAGTACTGGATAGAGATCTTCTATACCAGGCACTCCCTTTAAGGAGCCTTGAGCCAGTCCCTGAAAAGTCTTTGTTGTGAGCACTGAGAGAGGGAAATCTTCTCTAGAAAAAGCAAAGCAAAGCAAAACAAAGCATGTGATTATGCAAACAGAGATGGTGTTGCAATATAAGAAAGTGCTGAAATAAGTTTCTTTTAGGTATGTTATTTCAGACAGCCTTTGAACTCTTGACTTGGCATCTTTCTTTTCTTCTTTTTCTTTTTTTTTTTTTTTTAATGTGGGCTGTTGTGAGTGGAATCTTTGAGGTGCATTTATGAAATGCTGATGTGTAAGAAGGAGTATATTTAAGGGTAGGAGACACAAAGGACATTGAGATGGAGTTACAGGGTTTTAAGTTGTGCCATGCTTCCTCTCTGTAGCCCCTCTTTTAGCAGGCTGCAGCTTTAGCAGGCAGGCTCATGCCAGCCATGGTGTGAGCAAGTCAGCTTGCTCCTGCTCCTGCACCCTCCACTGGCTCTGGACTCTGGATTTTCTGAGCTCTGCCTGCAGCACTGATCAGCAGCTTAAGAAAGTTTCAAAGGTCTGAGGAAGATGCTATTAGAAGCTTTGTTTAACTATTACATGAGTAGTTCTGTGGGAAAGAGAGGGTCTGAGTTGTGTTTACAGGCTGGGTGCTAGGTTGGACTGGATGAGCTTGGAGGTCTCTCCCAACCTGGCTGGTTCTGTTCTATTCTATCCATTGTACTGAATTCCAAATAGGCAGGCTTATTAATTGTTAGACAGCTTCCATGGCACACACTGGGGCTACAAAGAGGCAATAGCACATGTGGAGATCTCCTGTATCTTTAATGCTGTAAAATCTATATTGATGGTGATAAAAATAATTTCTTACCTGTGTTGCAATACAGAATCCTTGGACCCTAATGCAACATGTTTCTGCTGCACTGCTACTCTTGCTTGGCTGCCCTGAACACCACATCTTCCAGAATCAGTTGCAACAAGTCAGATGCAAATCCTCTTCCCTCCTTGTACCTACGTGCTATGATTCTGTTTATGCACATAAGGGTTATTCCAGCTCAGCGTATTCAGCCTACCCCTGAAACACTCAGTTGTAATTTATAAGATTGTATTTCCTTCTTCCTCACTGGGTGACCTTACATTGGCCGGGCCGAAAATTGCAATTCTGGAAGGCTGATTCCTTGCATTGATTTCACATTAACTAGACAGCTATTGTAAGTGACACTCAGTATCAGACATTGCTGTTGCATTTTAGGGGCTTTTAAATAGGCTTTCTGCTCCTCATCAGGAAAGGCAGCAAAGACAAATATTAAAATAGCCAAAGGCCCTAATGGTACAAAATTAAAATAACTGCTCCTTCAACAAATAGAACTGGGAGCCAGGAAAGTGGTTGGCTTTGGAAAAAGCTAATTTATTTTAGGAGGGCCACTGCCCTGAGTCCTCTAAGTGGTGGATACAGTAATACTAGACAACAGATAACAACCCCTCAAATGACTCTAAGAGGCAGAGAAGACCCTGGAGATATTTAGTAGTATTTGCTTCCTTCTTTAGACCATTGTAGACCAGCTGTCCTCCCAGCTTAAAGCAGTCCAAAGAAATGTCTAATAGTTCATAATGAGGCATAAGCAGGTATTTACTTTCCAGGGCTCTGCTAATCTCATGTCACACCAATTTGTAACCTAAGAGAGAGCCTACAAGAATAAAATGCACGATCACAGACCAATGAGGAAGGGGCACTAGAATGAGGTCCTAATAAGACTTGTGCTCTAGTGTTAGCCTCTCCTGGCATCCTTTTGGTTGAGCTTTTACAGAAGGAAGCCTGCTGAACATGTTCCTAAGCTTTGCCTGAAGTTCTCAGGACACAGCATAAACACCCTCCCCTGCTCCTGCCTGCCTTACCTTGCTTCTTGCCTGCCATCTGCTCCAGAGTGCCAGCAAAGCCTTTCCCATGGCATTTGGGCAGCACAAGACTGGGTTTCTATAGCTGCTTTGTACCTGGGGCCATTCTGTCACCTCTTCCTTGTGCAGCTCCATAATTTGGTGTCTTCTCCATAGGGCTTCTGTGTCTTTTGTGTACATTGGGATCTCTGAAGAGCTGCCCATCACCAGGGCTAACCCAGTGATTGTCTGTGACTCGCCCACAGCACTGAGGTGGTTTGTTTTTGTTAGGGGGATCAGCAAATCTTTTGGACAGCTAGAGGAGGCACGAGATCATTTCAGCTAAGGACATTTTACCTCCCCGCTTGACATTAGGTTTCTCCTGCAGCACCAGAAATCCAATCACCCTCAGCCCTGAAGCAACATCATCCCATCTGACACAACAGCTACTAAAATCTGCTCGTTTCTGTATTACACTGAGATCAAAGCTGCACAGAGATTCACAGCAGGGCTTCAAACAAGGTTAAAATGTGCCGAGAATACCCTAGGCTGCTGTCCAGAGATGGAGGAAATCTCTCCAGCTACACAGCATTTCAATTCCCTTAGTTCAGAAGTAGCCCCGTGTGTGACTCAGAAAGCTAAGAGGCTACCAGACTGGCTGAGTTAGGACCCTGAGTCATGCTGGCTTGCAGTGGGGTTCAGTACCCAAAAGGCTGTTGAGTGCCTACATCTTTTGTGCCATGGGAGTTGGTACCTTTGTTGCACACACAGGTACAAGATGCTCTGCAGTTCCAGGGTCTTTGCTGCCCTGAACACGAAATTGTTAGACTGATGCAGTCACCACTGACTCACCTGAAGCTCTCATAACAGAGTATCCCCTTAACTATGGGCTAATATGTCATTGCTGACTATTGTACTGCAAGGGTGGCTAAAGGACAGGTTTAACTGAATTGGGCTGGCAGGAGTGCCCCTCCTGTGTTACATCACAGAGGGACACACCAACAGGAGAGAGAAACCTGACTGCAAACAGGAGCCACGCAAATTTCACTACATTTCCTAAACCAGAGAACTAAGCCCCTAGTGACTGCTTGCAGGGATTAGATGCTCAGCAGTTCCTGACATGGATTATGAGGAATCAGCAGACTACAG
The DNA here is from genome assembly GCA_013396835.1 of Psilopogon haemacephalus. Lineage (NCBI taxonomy): Eukaryota > Metazoa > Chordata > Aves > Piciformes > Megalaimidae > Psilopogon > Psilopogon haemacephalus. The sequence goes on along the minus strand of VWZI01000252.1, from coordinate 9,181 downwards.
GAGCCTGGTGCCCTTCCCGTGGTGCTTGTTTTTATTTTTTTCTGATCAAGGGAGTTTATTTTTTTTTCAAGGGCTGGCTGAAGGCTGAGAGCCCCATTCTCTGAATGCCTGAGGGCATCTGAAGCGGGGATAGAAAAAGGTGAAAAGGTAGTGAAAAAGCAGGTTTCATGTCCTGTATTCAAAGGCTGAAGGTTAGAGCAGTCCCAGACTCACCCTGGATGGCCTTTGGAAGCAGGGATTACTTATTACACAAGGATGTCTTGCCACAGTGTTTTTGTCTCTCAAGCAGGCCATGCAGAGGGAATGCAGATGTGCCTACTGACACTGCTCAGGTGGTGCAGAGAGTGCAGTGTAAAGGAGAATGAGTCCTGGAGTGCTCAGAGAGGAATCTCCAGAGACAGCTTTTGCCACAGGAGCTTTTAAGCAGGGGACTACACAGTCTGTGAAAGCCTTCAAACTGCTGACAGCATGAAGGAAACCCCAGGCTGGTCTCTTGTGCAGTAACCTTAAATGCAGAGCAGGTCAGTGTATTTCACACTGCTGTCTCCATTCCAGCTGTAGCAAAGCATTTATATAGATCTGGCTGACTTGTACTAGCTGTTGACATTGACACAACTCTCACTAAGGATCCACAAACAAATATAGGGTATAGGATGCCATGGAAAACATTTTGGGCTGTGGCTTGCCACCCTGCAAGGTGCCAATAGTGTAGCATCTCTTGCTGTTGATTTATCCTGCTCCCAAATCATCGCTAACAGGCAGGTGAGATCTCAGCGAGTGGGATGGCTTTGGCAACCTATCTAAGCAGCAGAAGGAATGTGAACATTTTAGCAGACCCTGGTTTACATCCAAAGCATGGTGAAAAGTGTTAAATATATTTCCTTAAGCCTATGTCCTTGTGTTACCTCGGTGTGTTGAGGAGCCCTGGTAGAACGGAGATGGAGGTGGAGGTATAATGGCTTGAACTATGAAGGCTCTTGAAGTGGCTGCCTCCCAGGGACCAGGTGGCAGCACTGGATGGAATAAAGCAGAAGTGTGCTTGAGGGCCACATATCTGGCAAAGGGTCTTGAGAACAGGTCTGACAAGGAGCAGCTGAGAGAATTGTGGTTGTTGAGCATGGAGAAGATGCTGGCTCTCAACAGCTTCCTGAAAGGAGTTAGTAGTGAGGTGGGTACTGGTCTCCCCTCCAAAGTAGCAAGTGACAGAATGAGAAGTGGCTTCAAGTTGCACCAGGAGAGATCTAGATTGTATATTAGGAAAAAAATCAACTTTTATGAGAAGGGTTGTAACACCCTGGAACAGCCTGCCCATGATGGAGAAATCACCATCCCTGGAGGTACTTAAGAGATGCATAGACGTGGTGCTTGGGGACACTCTTTAGTGCTGGAACCAGCAGTGACAGATTTACAGTTGGACTTGATCTTAAAAGTCTCTCCCAAACAAAATGAATGGATGCTTCCATGTGAGATGCACCAGTAAGGCTGGCATCCCATCCAAACTCTGCAGACACACATCTGCTCGAGTTTGCCCCCCCAAAAAAGGGACTTGATTCTGTTCAGCCTCATAAACAACAACTTGTGATGCGTTGCTCCAAGTGATGCTGTTGCTCTCCCTGGATTTCTGAGCACTGCCTGCAAAGTCTCAGAAGGGCAGATCAGAAGTCAGGCATAACTGAGTGGCTGCAGGAGGATGCTTTGTGTCTCTCTGTGCTGAAGTTTGTGTTGTGTGGTTAGAAGAATTAGGTTTACATTCTTGGGGTTAATTCTTTCTGGGGACAAATGAAAAAGGGGCAAATTAAAATCCCATCAGAAGCATCACTCACCTTGATCTCAAAGCATGTGCCCTACTACAAGCAGCTGAAAGGCAACCACCAGTCAAAACCTGACGTCAGAATATTAGGATAATATTCGTAGTTCTTTATATTTCATGTGGTTGGACCAGACAGAAAATTGCTAAGATTTTGTTCCAAAATCAGAGAGAGTCTCTCTTTCACTTAGTGGCTGGGATGTGTTCCAGACTCACAACTGTGGAACCTGCCCCAGCCTTAGGTCTTCAAAGGCCAGCACTGTGGGGCTGTGCCACCGAGGCAGCCTGCTTCCTGAAAACCACTCTGGGGCCGTCCGTGAATTCCAGGTAGCAGCTAGAAGAAGAAGATGCCCTCCCTAGCACAAAAACACCACAGCAGATGGAACTATAGAGTGCAAAACGCTCTTCCTCCGTCCCTGGTTTCCAGCGGCTGCCAGTTTGCAGAGGCAGGCACGGCAGGTCCATGTGGCTGCCGTGTGACGGCGGGGCAAAGGAACCCGCGCTGGGACCAGGTCAACCCGGGTGGGAGATGGTCCCAGGCAAGCTCTGGGAGGCGGCGTTGTGCAGCGCGTCCCGTGGCTGCCTTCAGCACTGACGCTTGGTGCCCGTCTCCTGCCCGTGTTTCCCTGCCAGGGCAGCAGTGCGGACGGCGATGCCGGGGAGCGAGGGCAGAGGCAGCCCTCTCGCCGCCTCCCCCTCTCTCCGGGACCCCCTACCCTCGGCGGGGGCGGGCGGAGGGCGTCCCGCTGCCGCTGGCCCGGCTGGCAGGGGCGGACCGCTGCTGTCCCCCGCCTCCCGGCCCCCCGCCGGCCACCGGCTTTAAAAGCGAGGTAGGGGCAGGGCAGAGGCGCTTCTCGCCACCCCCAGACACCGCCACCGCCACCCGGCCGCCATGGTCGAGGCTTTCTGCGCCACATGGAAGCTGGTGGACAGCCACAACTTCGACGAGTACATGAAGGCACTGGGTAGGTACGGCCGGGGGGCAGCGGCGCGCTCGGTGGAGCTGGATTTCGTAGAGCCCGAGGACCGTTTTGGTTGGGAAAGCTCTTTAAAATCGTCGAGTCCAGCCGTCCTCTAACTCTGCCAAGGCTGCTGCTAAGCCGTGCCCCTCAGCACCACACCTCTGCGGCTTTTAAACCCCTCCAGGGATGGGGATTCGACCACCTCCCTGGGCAGCCTGCTCCACTGTTTGACAACCTTTGCAGCGAAGAAGTTTCTTCTAATGTTCCACCTAAACCTCCGCTGGTGCAACCCGAGGCCGTTTCCTCTCCTTCTGTCATTTGTTACAAGGGAGAGATTTTGCACCGTGCTAAAACAAAATAAAAAAGAAATCACTAAAAAGTGAAAAGCTGCCTGCTCGGAGGGGTAGGCGAGGGGTTCTCAGAGGTGTGTGTGTCGGGGGGAAGTTTGGTCGGCTATGTGCTCAAGAATTTGATGCGGCTCATCAAACGAGAGGCTCCGGGAGACGCCCTGGGGTTAGGGAAAGCGAGTGAAAGGCAGGCACACGCTGCCTGCAGATGAACTGCAAACAAGCAGAAAGGAATCATTGTGCTGGGATGGTGAGGAACTGAAAGGGAGAGACGCAGAAGCCTTTGCCACCCGTTCCGCGGCGCTGCCTGGGCACGATTCTTGTCGCTGAGGGGAGGTAAGGAAGGAAGAAACTGTGCGAGGTCCTACGGATGCTTTAGGGAGAAGGGCACAAGCGAGGCAGAAAGTAGCACTCGCTGCGATGGCTTAAAGCTGCGGAGCGGGGAAGAGATTTCTGTACCTCCATGTGTGTCCGAATGTCTGACGGATTTCTCTTTTCCCTTGATGGTCTAGGAGTGGGGTTTGCAACACGGCAAGTGGGGAATGTGACTAAACCCACTGTGATTATCAGCAGCGAGGGGGACAAAGTAGTGATCAGGACTCAAAGCACTTTCAAAAACACAGAAATCAGTTTTAAGCTCGGAGAAGAATTCGATGAAACCACTCCTGATGACAGAAACTGCAAAGTAAGTGAACTGAGCTGCAGTAGCTTTGTAAAAATCTTTTTTCCCACCCCACTCTGGCCCCTAAGGCTGTATTTTGGTAGGGTCAAGCAAACAAACAAACTAAAAAACACAACCAAAAGCTTCTGCTATTTGTTGCAGCACTATCAAGGACAGGGAAAAAAAAGTCTGAATCTTACTTGCCTGCTTCCACCATTCTCGGCTGAGGCAATGAGTTGCGGCCAGCCCTTTGTCTATCTGCCACTGCCAGAGAATTGTGTTAGCTGCTCACTTTTCTTTCAATCCAAGTAACACTTGGCACAAGTATTTCCTCATTCCGATTGGGAAAACCTCCTTCCCTGCAGCTTTGGTGGCTTAATGTTGCCCCAAAACACATCTGAGACAGTGGCTCCTGTGAGACTGTAACTCGAAGGAGACAACTTTTCCATCCTCTGGCACCACCAGGAGTTGTACGAAATTCATGCTTAAAACTAGGATGGGTCATGGGCTTGTCTTTAAAGTGGCTGGGGCTACTTTATCATTCTAGATCCACATCCATCTATTGAAGGGAATTCAATGGGATAGAGCATGCTGAATGTGTGAGCAGAATCCCAAACACCCCAAATAAATGAATGTCTTTGTGTTTCTTGGTATCTCGCAGTCAGTTGTGACCCTGGATGGAGACAAGCTAGTACACGTACAGAAGTGGGATGGCAAAGAGACAAACTTTGTGAGAGAAATAAAGGATGGCAAAATGGTCATGGTAAGTACACAGCAGCTCACTGAGCATTCACATGCCTTGCTAACACTCCCCACGAGCTTTAAGATCAGGCAGTGTTACTTATGCACAAACCCTTAAAGCTAGCAGAAAGGTTTCAAGTATTTCTTTTGTTTGATGTCTTTTGCTGACAACTAAAACATTGCTGCTGGCTTTAGGCTGCCCAGCCTGTGGATTTCCAGGGTGTATGTTCTTTTGAGAGGTTGTGTACATGCTCAAGGAAAAATAAATCCTGGTGACCCAGAAAAAGATACAAAGTTGTTGATTTATATAGGTGATGATCTGTTTCCAGTGATAAGTTAGATTTCTGTAAACACCCCTGGTTTATATAATATAAATTATTTGTAATTGCACAGAACAAGTGTTTCCCTAGGAAAATAAGATTACTATATTGGAAGAAGTAATAGCATTTTCAAGTTTAACAATAAAGGGTTTATTCCTCCTGTCTTGTTTTAAAATTATGATAAATAGCAATCTTGTAGGAAAAAAAAAGGTCTTGTTTTAAGTTCACACTCTGCTCCTGACTTTTCAGAAGCAGGAGTATTGGGTGAATAAATGGGCCAAGCTACTATATCTAATGTCCAGGGTGGCACTTTGTGCCCATTTTTGACACAGAGACATAACTCAAAAATAAAACCACCTCAGCTCTTCCAATCTGTGTGGCTGTTGTTGGAGAAAATGGATATTTTTTTTTTCTAAATACTTCAAAGAGTTTCTCTATAGAAAGATACTTCCAGATATCTAAACCCTTAAAGCATACAGTCAGTGAGTCAAGGGACAACACAGGCTTTGGAAACAGCCGCATGAACACAGAGGGAAAACTTTTTTTTCTTTGCAATTTGAACAGAGTGAGATGTGCTGTTCTGCTTTAGGAAACACTTCCAAAACTCACATACTGTAGTCAGCGTTCTATGAAACTGCAGCCACTACAATTGTTTGGTAGTAGCAGCTACACAAGTGCACAGAATGCATGTGTTTCAGTGCCAGGGTCTCTTTAAGGATGAGTAGAGAGGACTTAGATTCTTAGGTTGCACACCTCGATGTAGGAAGATAAGCATTACATCTGCATTAATGCTATATTTTAGCAATATGATCATTAAAATGAAAAAAAGAAAAAGATCATTTCTTGGCACACTTTTAATTGCCTTGTAAGTGTGCATCATGTGCTCCTTGGGTTTGGCAGTAGCAAGAAGAGAGTGATGTTCACTACAGGAACCCCAGCTAACATTTTGCCTCTTGTTCATTCAAAGTATCAACCATCTAGACCAGTTTCTTTTGAGTAAGTTACACGATGTAAAGCAGCCTGGCTCTGGCATGGACTTGTAAATATGTTAAGTCATGGCAGGAAATGGTCCAATATCTAACATGTCTTTTCCTTGGACTTGCAGACTCTCACCTTTGGTGATGTGGTTGCTGTTCGCCACTATGAGAAAGCGTAGAGTTTGCCTGCGGTGTTACTTCTGCTGGATGGATTAATGTACTGTCCCTAACTGAACATAGCTAAAATGCACATTTCTGGCA
>VWZI01000251.1:813445-870390 GCA_013396835.1 Psilopogon haemacephalus | reverse complement strand
AACCTGATCTTCACTTATGATAGGCAGTTCTCCCTTCTGGTCCCTGCCATTATTGTCCATGACTCCAGGAGTGTGGCTGGAGGCCTTTGCAGGGTAGACCGAGGTAAAGAAGTCCTTGAGAACCTCAGCCTTTCCTATGTCACTTGTGACCATTTCACCTGTTTCCATTCTGAGGGGGGCCCACACCTTCCCTACTCTTCTTTTTACCATTAATATACCTGTAGAAATTCTTGGTGTTTCCTTTGACCTCCCTGGCTAGATTCAATTCAAACTGTGCTTTGGCTTTCCTAACCAGATCTCTGGCTGCTCAGGCAGCTTCCTTATATACCCCCATTCTAGCTGTCCTTTCTTCCACTCCTTGTAGAGCTCCTTTTTGTGTGACACTGTGTCCAGGAGCTCCTTGCTCAGCCAGGCAGGCCTCCTGACATTCTTCTCTGCTTTCCTCTTTGTTGGTACACATTGCTCCTGGACACAGAGGAGTTGATCCTTGAATACTGTCCAGCTGTCCTGGGCCCTTCTTCCCTCTAGGGCTTTGTCCCATGATACTTTGGCCGACAGATCCCTGAAGTGATCAAATTCTGCATGCCTAAAGTCTAGGGTCGTAAGCTTAGAAAACATCTTCCTTGTTGCCCTGAGGATCTTAAATTCAACTGTTTCATGGTCACTGCAGCCAAGGCTGTCCCTGAGCCTCATAGTGGTCACCAGCCCTTCCATGTTGGTGAGAACAAGGTTCAGCATAGCACCTTTTCTTGTTGGTTCCTCTACCATTTGGAAGAGGAAGTTGTCATCTATGCAATCCAGGTACATCCTGGATTGCTGATGCCTTGCTGTGTTGTTCCTCCAACATATGTCAGGGTGGTTGAAATCCCCCATGAGGACCAGGGCTTGTGACCTGGAGGCCGTTTCTATTTGCCAGTGAAAGGCCTCATCTGTTTGGTTCTGCTGGTCAGGTGGCCTGTAGCAGACCCCTAGAGTAACATCACCTGCCCCTGTCTTCCCTTTAATTTTAACTCATACACTCTGAACCAGCTCATCATCCTTCCCCAGGTGGAGCTCCACTGATTCTAGCTGGTCACTGATACAGAGGGCAACACCTCCTCCTCTCCTTCCCTGCCTATCCTTCCTAAAGAGCTTGTATCCATCTATCCCTACATGATACTCGTGGGAATCATCCCACCAAGTTTCAGTAATAGCCATTATATTACGGCATCCCTGCAAGCACAGTGGCCCTTAGTTCCTCCTGTTTGTTGCCCAAGTTCTGTCCCTTTTCCCAGGTGTCATGGTTAGACACTCCATTTCCTACTAGGATTTGGACTATAAAAGGGGGAACCCAGTTCCCCCCCCTCTCTCTTCATTCTTCTCCTCTCTCTCCTTGTGCTGGCTGCTGGAGCACCTGCTCACTGCTCTCTGCTGCTAGAGCACGTGTTTCCCTGCTGCCATGTGGAGAACACTGTTATTGTCTTCTGGAACTGGGACTGAGACTTTTCACCATAGGATTCCTGCATCCTGCTTTCCTTTCAGCACCAAAGCTATTGAACTCAGCTTCGGGAGTCAGCTGCCTGCCGCAGTCATATTTTTATTTTCTTTTTCCCTTTTCCCCCTTCTTCCTGGTCTCTGTACTCTTCTCCCTCATTCCCCATATCCCGAAGCTTGTTCCCCCTTTCTCCCACCTTCTGTAAAAACCCCCTTTCCCTCCTACTTGTTGTTGAAGTTTTACCCTTTTTTACTTCCAAATCGGATAGAGTTTTTATTGGGCTTTTGGGCTCAGGGAAAGCTAGCCTTACCCCAATATATCTGTTTTCAGCCTCCGAATTGAAGTTCCTGGATAAAGTTCAAGCACACCCACAGCTGATGCAAACTACCACTGCTGTCTACAATGAAGTTCAAAAATTCTACATCAGCTAAGTAGTCCATTCCTGCACCTATCTCCTAAACTTTGTGTGATGATTCCTTTTACTTCTTCTATGCATACAGCATTTTTGACAGCAGTACAAGAGTTATCACCACAAGAATCTAGAAAATTATACAAAGCAGACATAAACCATGCCTTCATTATCAGGTAGCATTTCCCTGCTCACCTGTCATGTGAAAATTTCAGCTGCTGGGTTTGTTGTTCATGAGCATTAATCAGAAGTTTCTTCAGTAGCTCACACTGTTGGTTCAAGTGTAAATCACGGATTTCTTGTTCTTCGGCACTGTGTGTATTGATCATCTCAGACCACTCCTTAGTGTGCTGTGCCACAATCTCTTTGACCTGTGGAGAAGTAACAGCAGCTTTGCTAGAATGCAGCTAAAGTGTGAAAAAATAAGATACACAATTGAAGTAGCTTCACAGAGTAGCAAAGCCACTGAGGACACTACTGTGCATGATAAAACTAGATATAAACCAACCTCTACTATTAAGGCTCTAATATCTAAAGTGTCCTGAATAAATTTGTTGCATTTATGCTCTTGACTGTACTCCTGTTATTTTAAAACCTCTGCTAACACTGAGTTCATAATGAAATGGTTTCACATTTTTGGTTGCCAAAGAAAATGTATATATTAAAAGTAGTTAAATTAAAAATTGTCATGGAAAACCAAAATAAGCCGAAACATGTCCTGACTTGCCCAGACATGTTTTTTGTGCTCCTCATCCTTCTGCTGTTGAGGGAAACTATCATGGGGAAAGGAAGACAAAAGGCCCTGGTGCCTCCAAGTCTACCTCTCTCCTAAACTTGCAAACAGGGTACCTTCATGTGTCTGAACACTTGTTTGTGTCCCACCCTAAAAAGTGAGCCCTGGCTTTACCTAACATAGTTAAGCTTGGCAAAGTGCCATTCTGATTGGCTGATCTGTGGCCAAAGAACCATTAGTCTCAGGCTACATTAATTAAAAAGAGATGAGAAGGAAAACACAAGGTGCTCTGCCTTAATGTGCTTCTACCATTACTCTGCCTCAATGAGCTTTTGCCTCATTGCTTTTTGCCATTGCATCCTGCCACATAACAACAAGTCCTGATGCTTTGGGTTTGTATACCTGGAAACTGTCTTGTATCGGTTTACCAGAAGATTGGCATTAGCTACCTTCACACAATAGGCTTGCTTAGCCACTGTGATATTGTGCCTGTCTGCACATCTGCAAGACATGTGTTCCAAGACTGCATACCTGCAAGTCTTCTGCCAAGACTGAGAGCCCTGGAAGAGACACAGATCATCCAAGAGGAATCAGGATCAGCTCAGAGATCATTTGTCTCTCCCAGCACCCTTGTTAGAGCCTGGGAAGATCTAAAGTTTCAGTGACTGACAAGAAACCAACTAAACTCATTGCAAGTGTTTGGGTACTGTCTGGAAAACTGTAGTTAGCCCTGGGAACCCAGAGATATAATTTTTGTGAGTAAATGTTCAAAAGGCTCTTAGCAAAATCTGTAAATTCTCTAATGGAGTCCAAGCCTTCTGCCTTAAGGAGAAAGGAGCTTCTCGAGTCCCTCTAGTGGGCAACTGGTATAATCGACTGCAAGAACCTCTTTTCAGTTCTGATGGTTTCATGTTTGTTTTTGCTAGTTATTTCTTAAATGTGCTAGACTCTGTTTCCTCTGTGTAGTACTTTTCATGAGTGTTGCGAAGAACCTATTATTATTAAAATTGTGGCCAGTAGCAAGACTCCTGAATATCAAAATTAATAAACAATATAAAATTTGAAAAATTAAACCTCTCACACTGTACCACCATTACAGTAATGGAAAAAACTAGTGTGTGAAGGATTTTTCTGAGTCTTTGCTTTTCTAGAGACAGTTTTACACACATAGTCAGTTTACAGAGAAATCCAGTATTCAATGCAGCCTGAATCTTAAGATGGACTATGTACCTTCATTTTATATTGTCAGCAGGGGATCCTAACAAGTATTCTTCTATTGCTTATCTCCCAATACTCAAAATAATTAAAGTTTTGTAAGGTTCCCAAGAAACACTACTGGATACAAAATATGTCTCGAAACCTATTTTTGGGTAGTCATTTCAGCTGCTGCTATGACACCTGGGTCATATATGAAATCTAAATGTTATTCTTCCAAATGAAAAAATGCCAACACATTGCTCAGAAAGTGAGAGACCAATGGTAGCATTTGAGGTGTGGGCCCACATGTGGGCTCTGCATACTGTGGAACAAATTCTCTTGCACATACTGATGATCATGAAAGAAGATGAGACCTGAACAGCACCAATCCCCATTCTGCCCTGGAGAGACTCCTCTGAAGGCCCTCCTACACAAAGCTAAAGGTTGTGTAATAAAGCTGGACTTCTAAAGAAAAAAGTGAGTAATTCTGTAACAGATCAAGGTGATGACATGAAAGCCAGACTTGGCATTTAACTGTGGTTAAATAGTGGTCCTATCTCAAACCAGAGAGGATTGGAAGCAGAAGCCACTAAGAGCTACTCAGAGTTCTCTGCAGTTGTCAGAAACCAATCAAAGCATTTTAAGGCAGGATGATGGTACGACTAATATAGGCCTAATTCATCAGGGTGTTTAAGTGTGAATGTACCTTCGGCAAAAGGAGACATATTTAGTGTGCATGTGAGTAAGACAGAGTCTAACAACTATGATGTAATATATACACTGAAGGATGTGGAGAAGTTAGTGGGAGTATTTATCTTTAAAAATATATTAATAATGCAGTACAGCCTTCAGAGCCAGAAAAACATGACAATTCGGTCTTAAAATGGGTTAAAATAAATGCCTGGATGTTGATAAGGAAGGGAGACTCATTTTTCAGATGTTTTTGAAACACTGAGGGCACATGCTCCAGTTGCCCTCTGGCACCTACCTAAGGCATTTAAATTAGGATCAAGTTTACTGCAAGCTCATTGTGCTGCTGATGCAAAAAGGTGGGCAGTTACGAAGCGAGATTTATCATGCCAAATGCTGTCTGGAGATGCCTCTCATATCTACAAGGCCTTACACAACTGTACACTTAAGCTAGGTTGCATGAATCTCCTCTCAGTAGTGACCTCATTTGGCTTACCATTCCCCAGGGAGATCTACAGTGGACTTCAGGGGAGCTAAAAGTCATTAGTAGAATTCTTGGGTAAACACACTTTTATTTTCAGTGCAGAGTTTCCAGATGAAGCCAGCTCTATCCACGATTTGGAGGAAAAAAGCACAGGTAGAGCTGAAGTCCCAAGTGACTGGATGCAACTGGGACCACATACTCAGAAAACTGTTACAGTCACCGTGTCATAAAGCATTAATAAGCATTTAAAAAGACAAGTGCTTTGATGTGATCCAGGAAGAAGCAGATCACAGCTGTGTATCACACATCTTGTCACAGGAGCCAACACCTTACACAGGTCTGTCACTCAAAATGCCTTCCTGCAAAGAACGCTCTGACTGGTCTCTGTCTTCTTTCAAACATCAATAAAATTGTAGTGGGAACCATGACAGACCTGGCCACATGTTGCTGCTGCAGGACTGAGTTTTGGGCTAATTTGGAGTAATTAATTGGAAGTGCAGGAGACACTATCATGTAAATCCTGGTTCCTAGTCACAGTAAAAACATTTTACATTGCCCTAAAAAGATAGGCAGGCATTCCAGGGAACGAGGTTCCTTATGCTGCAGAAGAAACGCAAAACAATCTCTGTATAACCATGACTACTGACACTGACAGGTGTTTAGCTAGTGGAAGCCATGGTGAAAGCAAGTATTTTGAGACCTGACTGCAAAGAGTGCTTACACAGCCCAAACACGGGCCCTTGAGTTTTTGTTTCTTTTCCTAATGCAAAACACCTGCATGTGTTCATGGACAGCTGTGCTAGTGATGTGCTATTAACTTCAAAATCAGCATACAGTCTAAGGAGATTACAGCTCCTCATAAAACAAGTTTTTCTTGTTTGTGGGGGAGAACAGAACATTTTCTTTTCTTACATATCCTGCAAGCTAGAAGTATCCTTTCAGGCAGAGCAAAATATAACCCAAAGAGTAGGTGATGAGGGATTTGCCAAACACTAGTTACAACACTTGAAATACTCAGGTACTAACAACCTTAGAGCTCATGACCATTAAATCACCTGAAATCTAATTTTACTGCACATCAGTGATACACTTCAAAGTTCTGATGTAGTAAATTCAGTGTACATTGCTACTTTATTTCAGTTTATTAGCCTCATAGGACTATTTCATTTGCACTAGGCTGTGCTCTTGTCCTACTTTCCACTATTAAGCTAGTGTTGCTTATCGAAAGGGATAACAAAAATAACCATTAGCTATCTTCTCTCTTTCCTGTTCTACAGACTGTGTTTACAATTCTGTCCTTTCATCTGTTCCTAACACCGGGCCTAAGACATTAATTAAAAACTCAATCATGAACTTTCTTTTGAGCAACATACATGCAAGATGTTCAAAGAGGAAAATTTTTGAAGTAATCTTTCCTGATTTTTTTCTTTTCCTCTGCCTTCTTGATATTTGGACCTACTTTTCCAATGTTGGGGAGTAATTTGCATCTGAAAGGTTAATTGCATGTGGTGTACATATTGGAACATTCAGATCCAATTTGAATACTATATGCCAAACTTGGGCTGGATGTTTCCTCATGACGGAAGACTTCTGTAGATAAAAATGTCTCTGGTGCTAAAAGTGTACATGCACATTGTGACATATAGCTGCACTGGAGGACATGCACTGTAATTAAAGCTCAATTATGGCACAATCCCATGTCAAATTTAGTGGGCCAAATGCTGAGAAATGTTGAACAACTGTTAATTAATCAAACTCCCAATATATCAGTGTAATGCATTCAGAATCTCGTAATTTAATGTAATTTAATTGCACCTACCTTCATCTAGGATAAAAGTTAATTTCCCTATGGTCTTAAACACTGTTATCTAACCTGTGGCTTGCAAACCTTTAAATGATCTCCAGGAATAATCCAAGGCCCCACACACCACAATTGAAACAAAAAAAGTCTGTAAGAATACTAAAACATGTACATAATCTGTACAATTTTCATGGAATCACAGTGAGTAAGACATTGAAAATCTAGAGGAAGACACGGCAGTAGATGACTTGCAGAGGAGTTCTTCAGGAAATATCCAACATACAGAGGCTTGACATTTAAAAGGAGCTTACATTTAAGTCTCCTTTGAAAATGTCATCCTAAAACCTAACATAGGAGTAGACAGAAAAATCAATCTTTTTTCCCAGGTATGGATTAAATTGAAGGGAAAGAGTTTGAAAGTGAGATTTTGAAAAGGAACAGAGCTCAGAAACTGCACACATCTGAAGACATGAAAAATGTGAGTCACATTTATTGGATTTGTAAGATTAGTGAATGTTTGGGTGTCCCTTGTGTACAAATAACATTTCTTAACTGCAGAATGTGGATGGCAAAGGTGAGAAGCAGAGAATACAGCAAAGAATTTTCTATGCAATGTAAATTCAAATGAGATTTGGAGCTTATGTTTGGATGATAGGGAGCTAGTGCTCCTCAGTTTATTTCACTAGGAAACACATGAATTATTAAGTTGTCATCAAATTTGCATTTATTTAAGGAAATGGTTTTGCACTATTCATATGGGAAGGAAATTGGGAGATGAAAGAATACAGTAAGTTTTATTCCTTGTGATTTTCCTACATTGTTGGCTGAACAAGCAGCAACAAGAAAGAAACCTTGTTTAGAATACCAAGATCTTCTTTACATGAAATAATAAAACCACAGAACAGCTGTGGAGAAGATGAGAATTAAGTGATTCTAGTCTTAAAGATGTGGCTGCTTTTGTTTGTATTTACTATACTTGCCTGACTCTTTTCACAGTTTTCAGCTTTTATAGTAACTCTCCTGTACTTTTCTCCCTCTAGATACCTTTCTACATGAATATGCCTTTGACTGTATCCTCTAGTTTGGATATCTTTCAGAGACTTGAAACCATGTCAACAGGTGATAGTTAAAACTTTCACAGGAAATAGGATGTCACTGAGCATAGCAGTGATACAGAAGTATAGAGGAAGCTGCTTTAAGCAACTGAATATGAGCCATGAATCACAGCTTGAGACCAGCTTTTTTAAAAGAACTGTGATTGAGCCATGGAGCACTTTTCTTCTCCAGCACCTTGGAGAAAACAATGTAACTAAAGAATAGAGTGAGGGGGAAGGGGGGGGAATTAGAAAAAAGGCATTTGCTTCAAGAGCGACTTGGTCGACTCTCTTCCTAAGAGGCAGATTGGCAAGTGTTATCCATGGTGACAATGATGAAAAACAGAAAACAAACTTACTTATGTATATATTTTGGGAAAGTATTTAACACCCAAATTTCATAAAGCACAAATTCTCTGTTTAGCTAGAACTGATCCAAATGACCAGTTTCACTTCATGAGGCATGAATTCATGAGCACTTTCTTAAAAAAAAATGAAAGGGCAGGAAATTGATGCTGCTTTTAATTTTTTTTTGCAAGAAACACTTTTAGACACTTAATTGCTGCCATTCTTTTCAGTGTGTTATCATTGCTGAAAATCATTCATGTGCTTCCAAGAAAACTAACTACCATTTGAATCTCAAAAAATTCTCTTTGAGATGTTGCATGTGTTAAAATTGGCTGTTAGCTTACCTTAGACTTGTGATCTGATGTTAGTGTCTGAATTTTAATTTCTGTTTCTTTCTTCAATTCAAGACAATTACTTCCTCTAAAAAAAGGAAAATTAAAGATGTGTGCCACAAGTTAAACATCTTCTCATTCAGTCAGCTCTTACTAATTAAAATGTTAATCAAAGCTGAAGTGCTGCAGCATATTGGAATGAAATTATTTCTTCTGGCAATTTATTCACAACTTACAAAACAGTGTTGGATTAATGATCATTCAATTCAAACACTACACGATTAATTCTAGATTGGCCCAGCAATTACTCTGTTGCTGAGGATGTCAAGCATCTATTTAGAGTACTTGGTTCCTTTTCCAGACTTAAAATATCTTGCCAAGAGAAACCAGTTTCTGCTTGAAACTTATAGGCATATTCACTGCTTTGCTGTGAGCGTATCCTGTTTGAAAAAGATCTTCTCTTGCCCTTTTTTTTTTTTTTTTTAAGTTTGCGGCAGAGAAAAAGAAGTAATTTGAATAACTCATTGGGTAATTTGGGCACACTAAAGCTGAATGACTATTCAAAGTGTAAGTGTCCCCCTGAGAGAAAGCAGAAGTGAATGGGTGGCAAAGAAGGGGGCCTTGCAAACCACTTCAACTCATGTGAAGTTGAAGATATATGACTGGGAAAGCAGAAAATCTTGCAGATAGGCTTCACTCTTGTAATAAGATGAATTACCTTTGTTTTTTTGGGTCAAGTTACTAGGGTCGAATGCACATTGTAAAGCTTGTTTAATACAGAAGGCACATACAAGTCTAAGAAACGGGCTGATAAATTGCTTGCAGAAGGGCCTTGTTGAAGCTTCCATAATGTGCCTAGGGGTTAGGAGATGGGTGACTTCTGCCTCTTAACCACAGAATTTTCTTATCTAAGCCAAATTACTTGGGGCATGCATTGGGTATGACAGATGTACAGAAAAACTATTCCCTTGCCATTATAATAGGAATCTCATTTGCAGTCTCATCAATGCCAATGCATTTTTGAAGGCTTTACCAATCTTTTTCTTGTGCCCTTTTTGCAGTGAAGGCCTTTTACAAGAGAATACAAATTCATACATTGGAAGTTTTGGGTTTTTTTTTTCCCCCTCAGTCTGGGATAATACAATATATTGAGGCGTGTAGCTTAACATCACTGTTATATTTTTGTCAGATCATCCACTGATGTAAAATGGTGTAACTCCACTGAGTGGATGGAGTCACACTGATTTTATAATCTGAAGTTAGTCCTAATAAGAATGGTTACTGCTTGACTGCAGTAACATTAATCCATATTTGCTCTAGAAAAGGAGATTTATGAAACTCTTAACTAGTTAAAATCCTGTTTTATATCAAAGTACTGTTAAACTTGTGTAAAGTAGCAGAAAATATTATCATCAGGCAGAAGCAGGAAAGCTCTTACTGAAAACTGTAGTTTGATGTGTCTTGTGTTCCAAAGGGCCACCAGAAGCCCTAGTATTTTCTCTTCTAGTCACAGCAAAAAGTTTTTTGTAGAGATTCACAACACCCATTTGACACTTTGGAAGTAATATAAGGACACAGAGACAGGTTCTGATCACTGCTACCTCTGCCTGAAAAAAACCCCAAGCATCTGGAAAGACAGTGTCTTTCATTATCTGTGTGGGCAGCTGTGATCAGAGGCTGGCTGTAATTTATGTATGACTTGTCATGCACTACAAAGGCATTGCTTCTTACATGAATCAAACATTTTATCCCAAATTAGTCTAAACTGTTCAATCATTGGACTTTTCAGAATCCCAGACAGCAAAACCATCAGCTGATCCCTTCTCTGGAAACATAGCTTTCATTGTAGCACATGGCAACTTCCAGTCAGGCAGGATATTATGAGAATTGCTCCCAATGGCAATGGCACAGCCCCTGGTTAAGTCACAGCTGGGAACAAGTACTCGGAGACAGCCCAATGCAGTGTCATATATCCATGTTCACACATACCTATACACTTGAATTTCTAGACAATCCTGATAAATTAAAAGGATCTTTATGTAACCTCAACTTCAGAGTGGTAACATGAATGTACACATCCACATCAGCCTCTGAGATTTGTTAAGTATTTGAAGTGTACAACAGAAACAGCCCATAGTGTGAGTGAATTTGCATGTGATTAAAAAATTCTACTTTGCTGAACAATATGCAGTCGATGTGTCACACTGTGGCACAAACGTATCATGAAAAACTGCACCACAAAATCATAAGAGAAAGTCTCCTATACACCTATCAAAAACCCTTGTTTTCAGGAAGTATCTGATAATTTCAATCTGAATGCCTTGAAAACACATTCTTTTACAACTTTGGTTGCTTGTAAGAGTTCCAAAATGACAGCTAAGGAAATGGAGGATGCCCTGTACTCACTGAACCCAGGACCTCTTATTCATTAGATTGTTTCAGTTCAATAAAGTCTAAGTCTCAACCAATGTGTTCACTTTTAAGCATGTCCTTAAACATACTGCACAGCTGGTGTGAAGAGAAGTGTGTGTGTAAGTACCTTGCTGAATGGGCTTTCAGGGCAGAAAGCCTGTGCTGATACTGGATTTGATTTGGCTGTTAATTGGATACCTATAGTTATTTTTGTAACACTGAAGAACCATAAGATGACTCAGAGTTCTGGAGTCCACAGAATGTATGGAATCATGGCAAAGAACAGTCTTTAGATATGTTTTGGGTCTACTTCTGGAATAGTTGTTTCACCTCCCTTTTCTCTCTCACCCATTTTGGTTTCCTTTTTAAAAACATTTTATGACAATTTAAAACTAGCTTAAAAGCTTTAGTGCCCATGAGAGAACTGTTATAAAATTAAGATGCTGCAAATAGCTAAGGAAATTATCTCAGAGAATCAAATTATAAACTGGTCTTATATTTATCCCATTTAGGGTTGCCCAGTGCTTTCTGCTATTGACTGCAAAGAGACAGCAGCCATCATCACCTTTAATCTTCTGATTCCTCTTCATTTGCTGTTTCACCTAAACAGGTAAAGGCACTGTCATGTTCTTAGGCCAATAGGACTCCTCCATGTTAGAATGTTTCAAGGCCCAGCTTGACAGGGTGCTGTGTTATCTCGGTTAAACTATATCCTTGCCCTGAAAGGTTGGACTAGATGATCCTAAAGGTCCCTTCCAACCAGGTATTCTATCAATCTATGACTCTTCTGATATGAGATTCTTAAATATCAGAGCACAAGGAAGCCTTTCTCCTCCTACAACAATTAATGCAATACCCAGGGGTCAGTTCAGTGCCACTGTAGTAGCAAATACCCTAACTGTAATTGCAAATTCAGCTGCACCAATAACCTTCTGTTATGGTATTTTCAATGGAAATTGAACCAAAGCCACATTAATTAATCCTGTAATTGATCCCTCTCACTTTTCAGTAATAGCAACTTCTGGAAGGAACTACTTGGATTGTAAATATTTCTGTGCTTATAGTTCTCCTTTCTTGGACAAAAAACCCAAACCAAACCAAAAACATGAGCTTTCTGAAGTTTGTGAGGAGAATTCTCCTTACCTTGTTTACTTCTGGCAGTTCTATTTCTGTTCTACTGCAAGTTTATACATGCACATTTAAAAGCTACTATCAAGTAATCTATAAATCGAGAAGCATTTGTGGAAGAATCCAATGCCAAAAAGGCATCTATGTTCAGTATTCAGTGAGTGAGTTGGTTGCCAGCTGTTGTTGCCAACTGACAACAACATAAGATTAAGGCTATTAGCATCACATGACATAAAACTGAATAAAGTCATACCTGCTTTGGGCCACAGTATTATAGTCTAAACACTGCCTCAACTAAATGCCAGTGATAGAGTAAAAGGTGGAAAGGAGACACTGCTGCTAGATAACACAACAGCAGCAAGGCAACAGTAGGTCCCTCTACTGAATTCCAAGTGGGACTGTTAAGAGATACATTTTACTGAAGTCACTAGCACCTACCACAAACTTTTCTGGGACAATTAAGAGATTTACACAAATAATGCCTCATGCCATTAGCTAGTGCAAACAATTTGCTGAAGTCAAACAAGCAATGCTAATTTATCCCAGTGGATGATCTGAAGCGTTTTATGCTAAAAAGGAAGTTCAACATGACAGCATGGCAAAACTCTCTTTTAAAGCACTTAGAAGCCAGCTTTTCCCCCAGAATCAAATTATTGCTACTTTCTGGTCATTAGAGCTATTGATAACCTTAATTTGCTGTCAGTGAACACAACAACGATATTCCCCCGGGGAATGCAGTGGGACCAGATCAGAGCATAGAAATAAAAGTTTGAGGCAGCTCTTTTGCTTTTATTTTTTAAACTCTGACAGTGGAAGACCAGAGAAAGGCAAAGTGAGTACAACATTTATGACCCATTGAAGAGCTCATCCTCAGTTTGATGTAGGATACTGGTTCAAAGTACAGTTCATTAAAACAGTCATTCAGATGGATGAATGTTTTATTCCAGAACACAAATGCATAAAAATCCACTTTAAATCTAAACCCAGAGAAAATTAAAATAACATCTTACCCTTTCTTCTTGATTGCCTTCTCTAACATTTTTTCGTACGATACCTTTTCTTTATCGTATTGTGCTACTATTTTGTCAATTTGTGTGCAGTGCAACTTCTGCATAGCGCTGTGCTCCTGCAAAACAGTAGAACATTACAATTAGGTTGCTGGATTTTTAATGTTTAGTTTTCTTACACTGTAAAAATATCAGTGTACAAACAACTTTGTACAGATAATTTTGAAAATGGAAGGTAATATTTGTCAATAGGATAACACCGACAATGGATTTTATTCTGGTTTAACCATATGGCATTAAAGGTTCCAGAAACTCCACCATAAATACTAAAATATTTCTTCTTTGTTTGAAGAATTAAAACCCACAGCAGACATTAAAAATATAGTATACCTTAAGCCAGAAGAATGACGGGGGAAAAATCCATCTTTGTGAATAAATGTCCATGTAAGTGCAATGTAAGAAGTAAGATTTACAAGCTCAGATCATACTATTCACAGCTTCTGAATGCAGAGAACAAAACTCAATTCTCCCTTTCCTCTACATATCTCATAGTGAATACAGCTCTAGGCCCTTGGTCACTGCAAATCAAATAGCTCTAAGTCCAAATACTCATTAAACCCAAAATCATTAACACCTGACATCCTGAAGATCTGTCCCATGACAGCAGCAATCTTATAATTAAGAAATTCCAATTTGCTGCAGAGCTGTAATAGTAAGGTGTGCAATACAACTTTCAACTACATGTGCAGACTGCAAACAACCCTTACCTTGTTTTACCGGCTCCCTCAACAAGGCAGCATAAGCTGACCGTAGAGTCCTACCTGTGGAGTATTACACATCAAATCTAACCCACTGTCACTACTATAGTTATGTGACTTACATAGCTGAAGTGGCAGAGGAGGTTATCTATGGAAGGGAAGGAAAAAAAAAACTATTGCTCTGATGAAAAGCTGTCTAACATCATTATGCATGTTATACACTTGGCTCTAGCATGCAGCCAGTTCTCCCTTCCATTACAAGGCTGTACCAGAAACAACACACTTCACTTAGAACATACATGTAGACTTGATTACTAAATTTGACTTCATATACTCCCTTATGAGAACAGCTGCTCACAATGATGCAAATATTTAACTACCACAGATAGCACTAACTATTGAATGACATTACAATAGGTAAAACTGTTGTTTGTTTACGTTGTTTTACTAGTACCCAATTGCTCCACATACTGCCTAATGGTGACAAAAATCATAGAATCATATAATCCTTAAGGTTAGAAGAGATCTTCAAGATCATCAAGCCCATATGCAAACCAACTACAATGACTACTAGACCATATCCTGAAGCACCACACCTACACGCTTCTTAAACACTTCCAGGGATGGCAACTCCACCACCTCCCTGGGCAGCCTGTGCCAATGTCTGACCACTCCTTCAGCAAATAAATAATTTTTAATATCCAATCTAAGCCTCCCCTGGCACAACTTAGGCCCACATCCATCTGAAAGAAGACTTCCTTACCTCAGATGAGGTTTGAAGGTGCTGGATTTGCAGTGGAGAACCTCCAGCAGGTTCATACGGAGTCTGGTCTTCCTCTCCCAGCTCCCACCAAGCAATTCCATCACAGAATCAGGGCATCAGTCAGGATTGGAAGGGACCACTAAGATTATCTAGCTTCAACCCCCCTGCCTTGGGCAGGGACACTTCACACTAGATCAGGCTAACTAGAGCCTGGCTTTAAACACCTCCAGGGACAGGGCCTCGACCACCTCCCTGGGAAACCCATTCCAGGGTCTCACCATGCTCATAGTGAAGAACTTCCTAACATCTAGTCTGAATCTACTCATTTCCAGCTTTGTTCCACTCTCCCTAGTCCTATCACTACCTGATAACCTAAAAAGTCCTTCCCTAGTTTTCTTTTAGGCCTCCTTAAGATACTGGAAGGCCACAACAAGGTCACCTCAGAGTCTTCTCCTCTCCAGACTGAATAGCCCCAAATCCCTCAGTCTTTCCTCACACCAGCCCTCTGATCATCCTTGTGGCCCTTCTGTGGCCATGTTTCAGCACATCCATATCCTTCTTGTAATAGGGGCTCCAAACACAATACTCAAGGTGGGATCTCACCAGTGTGGAGCAGAGCGGGAGGATCACTTCCCTCGACTTGCTGGCCACACTTCTCTTGATGCAGCCCAGGAGCTGGTTGGCTTTCTGGGCTGCAAGAGCACACTTATGACTCATATTGAGCTTCTCATCCACCAGCACCCCCAAGACCCTCTCCTCAAGCTGCTCTCAAGCCAGTCACTGCCTATTGGTGCTTGGGATTGCGCTCCTCAAGGACTTCGTTTGAGGATGTCTTCTGGCTTCCCCTGGGCCAGCTCTGGAAGCAGACCCAGGAGGCTGCTGTCACTGTGTTGCCAGTGGACAGCCCTGTGACATCATGGTTGACAACTCTCTATGCACAGCTCTGCCTACTCCAGCCCCACAACTGTCCCTCTACCCAGCATCCTTTGTAGGAAGCCTTTGGGGTTCTGGCCCCAAGGCAGTCCCTCTGGCCCAGGAAGCCATACACTAGGCACAGCTCTGGGTGTCCCTGTACATTCAGCAGGACATCCAGATGATGTGAAGAAGAACATTCAATACCACAGACATTCCTTTGGCTGTGGGGATGCCCCAGGTGAAAGACAGGGTATTTCATCAACTCAGTGAGACACACAAAGGATTGCTAAGGAAAACTTTGCACACTGGAGCATACTTCAGTATATTTAAAACACATAAGCCTTTCTTGGTGTCTAACTACTGCTTCTTTTCCACCACATTTTAATTAGTAGCATGTGTTCCTCAGATAGCTCTTAATGATCATACCTTTGCATGTTTCTTCTTTAAGGCATTCAGCTCTTTCTGCTGTTTCTTTAGATGCTTTATATAAGCCTACGAAAAGAGAAGCTGGATCAATTTTTCTGTAGTCATATTGACTTTAACGAGATAAAATCCTAGTTACTTAAATAATTAGGAACACATCTTGAAAAGCTTGTGTCCACACATACCTTCATTTGCTTCAAATCTTCAATCTTCACTTGAGGAATAAGGTCTATACCTAGGAAGGTATTGATATGGTTTATGTAAAACTTCATACATACTAGCAGACGTTGTACTTTTACATTTGAGCTTTACCACAGAAACCTACATTTAAGTTAATCATTAATGTTTTTTGGCATATAAAAATACAGATTAATGAGAAAATTATTCACCAAGATTTAACTAAGATACAGTTAATTTTCTTTTCAAATACACTGCTTAATCAATTGCCTTGTGAATAAAGGAAACAAATCAATGAGTGTATTTTAGTCTCTTATAGCTCTGAAGTATCAAAACTCATCAATTTAAGAACTGAAAAGGAACTTTTTCTGAAAGGACAGCAAACTGTTTATGTATGTTGAAAATGAACCATGCAAACTTCAGGCTTTCAGACCACAGCTGGAGATTGCTCCAGCATCACTCATTACACAGGAGAGGCTTCTCAGGTAAGGTTCTACATGAGTACACAATGGGTTAACTGAGATACTTCTCAGTTTAAAACAAACATTGTAGGAGTCAAAATTTACAAGCAGCTTGAACACTAATGGGATAAAATTTGCACTTTTCTTAGTACAGGCTATAAGAAAAGGATCAACAGTACACTCCAAGACTAAAACAGAATTAAAAATAGAAGAGAAATATGAAATAATATGAAGTGAAAATCCTAATGAAAATTCAATACAAGCAAATCTATCATACAAGACTATCAGTACTATCTGATGGATGAAAATAGATTTTGATAATTTTAACTAGAATGCAAACAAAAGCCCGTCTCATTTCATATATATGTTTTAATAAATATTTGGTGATGTATTATGAGTTTTTTAAACTACTAAGCACACTCTACATGTAATCATTAATAATGTCAATACAATGTTGTAAGAGTTCAAATGCATAAGGTTTTCCCCCACCAAGGTTTTACACATTTTACACATTTTCATGTAGATAAATAGACTGGAAACATATTTAGTTAACCGCTTTTAATAGTGTCTGTGGACTATAATATTCCCCCTATCTTGAAAAGGCCTTTCTGTCTTCTAAGGTGAATTCAACTGGAGGGGGAAAAAAAAAAAAAAAAGTGGGACAAACTAGGCAATCTCCTTAGGGAATATAAGTTTTGTATTCTCTTAGAAACATAAGATTCTGCTCAATTATATGAATTAAAATCAGTTTAGCAAGTGAGACTGGAACAGATGTATGTCCAGACAGATTGAAGTTTTCAAAATTACAAATCTGTTAACTAATCCTTAGAGTCAGAGAACAAAAAACTCCCAACATTCTCATGCATTTGAATGCCTTCCCAACACCCTGTCTAGCTGGACACTTAATTTCAAATAGTGAGGTGAGCTGTGTATTGTAACAATGACAGAATTATTTAGATCTTAAAAGACCACAGAGGTAAGTCATGCAAAATAAGGATCATTATGTGGGATATAAAAATTAATAGCTCTGTTCTAACAAGTGAGAAAATAGACAAAAATGGTTGCAGACAAGAATGGATGACTACTTAAATCTCAGTTTAAGACCACAGCTGCACCAGGCAGGCTGAGTTCTAAACAAACTCACGCAGAATTTTATTTTAGAATGCAGAGTCCTTTACTTTGTTCACTAGGTCCAAATCCATGGCAACCCAGAATTAGTTACCAACCACAGCAAATATCATGCTTAATTAATGCACAATAAAACTAATATTTGTTTATCTTGGTGATGATACATGAAATACGAAAACACCCCACTGCATAATTATTAACTGGATTTTACACTTGGGAAGAACTTTGAAAGAATTCTGGTGCAGGGGGCATCCTGGTTTATTGCCAAAAGTGACTCCAGAGAAATGAGATCCTGTTTCTCAAAAGATCCCTTCACATGTGTGCATTCAGCCATGCTTGCTTATGTTTAAGAACAATAGCAGTCAATGCTCCTGTTCACTCATACCAATCCCTTTGGGCCAAGGTAGATGAAAGGAGTGAACAAGACTCCAATTCTTGCTGCACATTAACAAAAATATTTATTATGTTTCATTCAGCTGTAAAAAGTTGTTTTCTCACTTCATTACTTGTGACAATATGTAGGGAAAAAATAATCCCATTTGCCTCTATAAGGTGATTTTATAGAGCAAACAGTGAATAGTGAGGAAAAAATGTGCTTATATGTGAGCATATTTAATATGGATTCTTTTTATAATAAACATGCTGTTTCCCTAATCAGTACTCAGACCAGAACTGTACATTGAAAACATTAATAATAATGGGTAAATCTCTACAGAATCCAACGAATTCTAAGTATCTTTAATTACTTAAATCTGCAGCTCTGCCAAGGGATTTGTGGAGGGAAAATTTTAAAAGAAAAAAAAAAAAAGAAAAAAAATCAGAGAGTTTCTGTGGAGTATACCAGAAAATACTGATTCCTATTGGCATTCCTTTAGGAGATCTTTAGTAAACTACTCTCAGAGTTCTGCACTATTAATACCAACAGGTACCATTACCTACTACTGGCAGTAGGTATATAGCTACACAAAGAAATCACTTGGTAAAATGTAACTGTATAGGTTTTACACACCCATTTTAGCAATTTACGTACAATTAAATGAAGACCAACAATGGAAAAAGAAGTTACCTCCTAAAAGGAAGGTAGAATTGCAAAACTAAAATAATGAGCACTTCTCTATGACATTCTGAATTACTGCAGAACTGAGGGAATGGTATGTGACTTTCGTCTACCTTTCTTAGTTTCGGTTCCAGATCCTGCAGTAGTACTTGGTCGAAGTTCAGAGCTACTTTGAGGTGTTACGTTGGCTTTGGCATTATTGGCTTTTCCTTTTCTATCATTCTTTGAAGTGTCATTTGGTACATCAGCTATATCACTCTGAAAGAAGCATTCACAAAACAAATTGTTTTATCTGTGGTATAAAAGTTGGAGTATAGGAAGTTTCCGAACTAATTTACTTTAAACGTTATTTAGAAAATTGTAATATACTTTCCAGCAACACTGTACTCAGTAAAATACTCATAGCCTATTTTAAATTACTATCTAATAAAAAATGGCTCCTTTCTCATTTCTTAAAATTTCTGCTTCTAAGGGATCTGTTAGTATGATTTGTGAAAAGTCAATTAGGGAACAGTATTTCAGTGCTTGTTAACTAATAAAAGCCAGTGTTTCAGAGCAGGAAAGACAGGCTTGTATTTGAAAATGAGAAATGGTAAGGTAACATACACCAATGGAAGAGGGGGCAGTTTACTTCAAAAATAAGAACACAGCATGAACATAAATGGGTCATATATGCCATTAAGTTCTACTTACAGTTTCAATACCCATAGCTCTCATTTGGTCTGCTCTTTTTTCTGTGATAGACAAAAATTTCTTTGGGTCTGATAAAGCATCTACAATATCTGTAAGAAAAAAAAAATCATTAAAAAAAATCTTCAGAGACATTTGGAAATTATTTACAAGAGCTTTATTCTACCCTTGTTATGAACCATGCCCTGCAACAAATGATTCAGCTTTTCATAGTTAACTTGTCAAAAACAAGCATTGGTGAACACACTAGGAACATGAATCATTTATAATGCACCACGTGAGTGTTATTAGTCCAGGTAGTTTATTTAGAACAAACACATTGACTCCGTCAGACCAAAGTTGCCCTAATATACACCCAGTTGATGATAATAGAATTTGAGACCAAAATAGGATTTCCTGTATCACACTAACAACTTTGTCTCTTGGTTTCTCAAGCGGGTGCTGACTGAGTTGGGACTGCAGGGAATTGTAGAAAATGCTGCTGTATTTCTTAGATAAGTAGCAGTTTCAGCTGGATGGTTGAAACAGTTGGAGGAATCTGTTATCATTGACTTTTGTGATGCTCCAAATCTGGAACGCGATAGGCTGTGAAATGGCTTTTCTATGAACCACTGCGACCAGTATTTGATTCTTGTACCACTAGTGGTATCATAGCTCTACCCAGCGCTGGCTACCGTAGAGACTATTGAATCTGTTTTCCATATGCAGTGATAAATTGTGCAAGGAAGACAAAACACATGAATCTTTACCTACTAATTGAATAATCCCTTTCCACCCTTAATTTCAACAATGAAAGAGTTCACAAACAGCAAAGGAGGCCCTCCACAACAAGAAACGATTTTGCAAAGCAAACCAATTCAGCACTTCCAATAATAACGCACACAAAGAACATAGCAGTGATCAGTTTTGATGATGCTTCTGAAACCTGAACTTCAGTATTACAGAGCAAAGGGTCACTGGTCACTGGTTCTAGGTAATCAGACTTTCTTGCCAGAGCAGTAACTTAAGCAAGGATGGTTGAATGCTGCAGCCCAACTGACTCAGCATTCACTACAAAATTTGTCATTTATTAACTCAGGGGTTTTGTCAAAACTATGAGTAGGCCTATGGATGGAACTTCACTTGAGAGGAAGCTGTTTCTTTGGAGAATGCTGCAAAGCCCTATTTTTAGCTGTTTATGAGTAAAAGACAGAAAATGTGCACCCTCACATTCTAGATGGCCTCACTTGAATAACAAACCACTGTTTCTGTACTGACATCTATGACATGGTTTTCACCATAATCTTAATTTTGCCCACATTTCTTGTCATTCCTTCATCCAAATTCCAAGTGAGCTTGCGATGATGCAAGACAAAGAAGCTGGTCCACTGGCCAGGTCTGAAAAAACATCGAACTCATCAAAAGCTTTCACAAGAAACTTGCTACCTTTCTTGTACAAACTGTCATCTCCCTTCCAGAATAAGCTGTTTTCCAAAATGTTCCTCTGAAGTCATCTAATGGGTTTTCTAAGTGAAAAGAACGTTACAGAGAGCTCCCAATCCAATAAAGGTTGTGTTAAACACATACCATTACCCTTGAAAGCTCTGTTTAGCTGCACAAATAGGTTCCCTCCAATTAACTGTTGTGACTCAATGATGTCTTCTGAAACTTACTTCAGATGCATAAGAACCATGTACAATTTATTTTCATCCATAACAATGGTCTTAAAGCTCATCAACAACTGTTTTATTCTTCCCTAACTTAGTCAGCATGTCTTTTTGTCCTTGGTATGCATTCTTCAATGAAAATTCAAGACTACCCTGCTAACATGATGCATCATTTAACATGGAACCTGATTATCATGAGCTTCAAGGGAAAAATGACTAATATGTTTGGGAGAGTGAGACCTTTGTAAATTGTATTACTAACCATACAAACACATCACCAATTGCTCAGCACTTCCACAAGAGCGATGTGACTCATCACTGCTTCTCACATTGTCATTTGTCATCTGCTAACATTTTCCTTTCTTCTCAGTGATGTAAGATGAGGGTGGGGTAAAACACATGCCAACCATCTCAAAAGTTGTTTCTCAATTGTCCAGCATGCTGCTGTTACCTATTGATGAGATAAAACTAGAACTTTCTGGGAAGAGAGAGGAGAACTAGTAATGGAACTCATTTAGTTCATGTTAACATGAAGTCTGCTTTTCCCAACATTGACAGGAAATTATGCCAACCAGTTCTCTCATTCTAGTAGCATCTTCCTGTAATGATACTGTTAATTAAGGGAAGCATGGTTTTCCTATGTCCCTTCTCTACCAGATAAATCATCTCTAGAAGTGTTGATAACCAGTAGTGAACTACACATAATTTGCAAATGCTAACCCCGTGTTCAAATTCTCTTTGAAAAGCAAATATTTGACTACTGAATTTGTATAATTCAGTTTAAATCCCTCCCCCCCGGCACTAAGGTACAAGCAGACTCAGCAGCTTGAACCATATCAAACTCTACTCTTAGAAAAAAGTGAGATATCATTCAGGAAAATGTCAATCCCAAATGAGAAGCCTGTCCAGTCCCTAGTTTAGAAAACATTTTAACTGAGACATTTACTGCAAAAATCTTAAGCTCTGTAAAGAATTAAAGCACATGCTTAAATGTGTCACTTAGATTTATGGTTCAATTATTGCCTGAAGAACCTCAAGCTTAAGCAGAAGCTTACATTTGGTCTTGAGACAAAGCCCCTGAAGTTAAATAATATAGATGAAACATGCTGCATAAAGGCACAGCACTGCTCCAAGACCTGTGGCAAAATTCCAGTGGATCTGCCAGCAACCAGGATTTTACATACACACAACACAAATGCTTCTGTAAAAGCTTATATTTTCCCACGAGATATTGTTACTGAAGTCTATGCCTGTTCAATTTTTTTAAAGCCTGGATAAACATCATCAGAGACATGAAGTGGCACTATATAATGCGTTGGTAAGCCTTGCCGTTCTCCAGTTTGTCTACAGAAATGGCATTTAGAACAGTGGCAGAAATTTTTTGCTCAGACAGCAGGTTTGAAATAACTTTTGTAAAGAGCAGAACTTCATTTTTTACCACTAATCTTTCACCAGTCAACTATAAAGTGAATTATATTTTGCTGCAGAGTCAGAGCACTAACATCTAGCACAATTTCTATGTTTTTTAATGGTTTACGTATCATCTAATGTACAAGCAAATTTCACGTGCAATGAAGAAAACAATTCCCAAAGGTATACCCTCAGGGTGAACTTACCATTACACCAATTTAAGTGGTGTAATCGTTATTTTCAGTTGTTTGTTCCTACTATATGTGGCAACTCAGTATACATGACCACAACCCTGTCAAACTAATCATATAAATGGCTCATTTTGAAAGTTAATTCCCTGAAAACCCAAGAATAGTTAAACCACATGTGCTGGTTTGAGACTAATTGGAATTTTTTAATGAGAACAATCAGATTACAGGCTGTGGAAAGAAAACTACAGTGATGTCTACTTCACTCATAGGTTTACTGAGATGTATAAAAGCAAAGACATAAACATAGATAAGACAGTGTGTCTCTGTCTGTGGAGTCTGTTGGTTTCTGTCGCTCTCCCTGACTTCTAACTGGATCTGTGTAACCCAGCTAATCAATTCTGCTTCTAATCCCCCTTGCCGATCTTTCCCATTTACCTTGCACAGAAGGTAGATTCTGGGATAAGGTCGGAGGGTGGAGAGATGATGAAAGGGTGGTTGGGAACCCCTCTTGGGGACTCTGATTTCTGTATTACTTTTTACTTGTATATTTCTGTATATAGCTGTAAATATTTGTAATATATTGTAAATACCTGCTTGTAAATTGTGCTAAGCTGTGAATATAAAGCTTCATTCCTTAACTTCCAGCCGGCTGAGTCTAGTCTGGGTAAATTCATTGTGTGGGTGGGCAGGTAACTCCCAAACCATCACACCACACTAAAACTGAGTAAAATCAGGAGAGAAAAATGCAGAAAGGTTTTGAATGCTAAATTACTTCAATGTCCATTTTTAACAACATGCCAATATTCTCAAGAACTTAAAAGTGGTTTTGTTTGGAAAAAACTTATCCAGATTCTGCACCAATTCTTTATAGCTATAGACTACAGCACACGTTAACTTTACAAATATTTGCCAGGAAAAAAAAATCTAATTAAAAAAATTAAATAGAAAAGTCTTCCTAAAATGTCAACAGAGAAAACCAAATTGCCATAGTATTTTGCCATTTAACAGACACTTGTCATTAACACAGAGGAAGGTACATAGTCTGAAAACAGATTTTTCTTTTTTTAATTGAATATGGAGAGTTTCCAAGGAGTTAAAACACTGAATCTTTTAAATCCCTCATCTCTGCATGTCTGCTTCTGCCTGGAACACTGACACCACGCTGCTCCAGTACTTACACACACTCCAACAAATCAATAGCACACTGGGAAACAGGTTTGTCTCACCTCCAAAACCATCAGGCACATATGTTTTAAGCACAATGTTGCAGAAAACTGTTGGAAGAGAGAGTGGTTTGTTGCCTTCATTCCGAAGGGAAATGTGTCTGTAACCTGCTTGCAGGCCATCCAGAGGCAGGATCCTCTGTCCAATCAATTTATTATTGTCATCATACACTGCTATTCTCAGGACAGCAAGATCAGGGAGAATAACCTGGAAAGCCACAAAATGAAGACATTCAGTAATACTAATACAGCAGCACCCTGCCCACTTCTCACATTTGAACCATTGACTTTGTATGGCAGACAGATTATCATCACTGTACGATAATGGCAGTCCCTGCAAACTGAGCACTTTTAAGACTAATCTTTCCTAGAAAAATGTTTTTCACCCTGAAATCTACCCCTATTTTAGAACATGCAAATCCTACAGTTTACAGTTACACTAAACATTTTGCGTATTTATTTTTCATTACTGAAGACTGGTGACATTGACAAATAAATACTACCCAGGAAATGACAGATACAGTGGCAAAAGAAGGGTAGATAATGCTGAATCAGGAGGAATTATGTCAGAAAGATCTGAGTTGCATCCAAGAGGGCAGTGAAGAACAGAAAGAGTGCAAGCACAAGCTGATGGGATTGTATACTGAACTATAGCTCCAAAAAAGGCGAGAAGCTGACAAGGGAGGGAAGGACAGGGTGATAGACAGGCTGAAATGGTATACTGCCAGCAGAAGCAGGTGTACTGTACTCACATGAAAGGTATATGGCATGCATGGTGAGTAGGGACATTGCCAGCTACCTGCATCTGTCAGTCTCCACATGATGGTTACAAAATCAGTCACCAAAAATCCCCCAAAACCTGCCTTCTCTAGAAAAAAGGTGCTGCTTGGGTACATGGATCAGCAAGAAGACAATGGGCTAACTAGGAGGTGAAGCTTCTTTGCCAGTCTGCCTCAACTATACGCTGTAAAACATCTTCCCACTCCTTCCTTCATCAATGTTTATGGGACAAAAGGGAAGATTTAACTAAGCTAAGTCTACTATCTCCCTTAGACTTTCCCCCTGCCACTTTTGCATTCAGTCTTAGAGGACACAGAATAAAGTATGCTTTTGGACTCTGAAGCCATCTATTCATGGATACTCTGCTGTATTTGATTAGAATATAGCACTCCCAGCAGAGATTACCGCCAGCAACTCACCCCATCCTCCTTATACAACAGAGTGACAACACAGAACTTGGATTAGAATGATTGAAGCTTTAACTTACTTAAAGTAAGACCAAGAAAACATAACAGAAGAACAACCAAACATGTTACCTGAGAGCAATTGTGCTGGATTAAACATTAGTTTGAGGAGAACACTGTAACCCAAATAGGGCAGCTAAAACCTCTCCTCTACAGACCTCAGATGAGCACATCTTTTTTTACTTGATGAGCTCAGACACAGATTTGCTAGGGAGCAGGAGTAAGGACTAGTAAGTTTATTGTTCCTTCTCCATGATTTTTTTTCTATGGCATACTGGTAGGCACTTCCACCTTCATGGCATTTTAACACTGTGCTCCTTTTATGTCTTCATGTCCTTCAAATAGAGAAACTGTTCCTGCTATGTTTATGGCAGTCATCTGCTTCATCTTCGATGTACATCTTGATTACAATTCTAAGCCTGATATGCTAAGAGACTGAGATGAAGAAAAATAGTATCTTGGCTGACTTACAGCACTAGTTATGCAAGAAATTGTGTGACCATGTGTCATGGGTTATTGTTCATTGCAAAGTAGAGCTGGAAGTCCAAAGAATGCTTGCATCAGCCACTGTACCTATGCCATGATACACAGGTAGCCAACTTGTAGACAGAAGTTGTGCGTGCCCTGTAGTTTACAGGCCTTTTGATGTAAAAAATCAGAAAGCAGCAGATGCTGGCCATATGGCCAGCAAACCATTAGCAGCATGGCTGCCTGTCATTGTACCTAAGCATCTTCCCTCTGCTTCCACTTCAAGACAAAAACACTCGAACTCACATTCATTACATAATATATTTTGAGTCCAGAAGAATCTCTTGCGCTAACAACATTTCTATTAAAAATGGGTTAAACTGTTAAAAAGGGAGATTATGTGCATAATAAACTCAAAGTTTGAAGTGTTATCACCTCTCAGCAAAGTCTCTCACTTTAGAGAAAAAGACCAACAATTTTGCATGACAACAAAACAGGTATAAGCAAAACAGATGTTTTTCAAAGACAGCACTGCTAACACATGCAGACTGGATGAGACTCCAGCTGACATTAAAAAAAAAAAACAAAACCAAAAACACGTATCATATATATAAAGACTGAGAGATAAAAACTGAACATGGATGACTGAATTCTCTCTTTAAATCCCCCATACCAAGAAAAAAAGGTTTGCTTTTCTTTAGTTACTAAAAAAAAAAAAAAAAGGAAAAGAAAAAGGTACATGATGCACATGGACTACTGAAGGAGGGAGCTGGCAACACATTTAAGGAACACAGCACCCTTCCAACTTTCTTTTCCATGTAATAACATTGACCTTAGCTTTGGATGCAGCATCTCACCTGCCCTCTGGGCTGAAGGAACAGTGCAAGATAGCAGCCACTGCCAGGGCAGGAAAGAAGAAATCTCCAAGGAATGATGGTGTCCACCAGCGGGGGCTCATTCTGATCAGACTGCATACCTTGAACACAGGCATGGCCACGGAGGAGGTGGCTACCTCCAAGTGGGAGAAGGAAGCAAAGGGGAGGGAAAAGCCAAACAAAACAAACAAACAAAAAATCATGTGACAGCTGCAGAGGTTATCCATTAGAAAAGTAAAGCAAAACTAAAAAAAAAACCAACCAAAACCAAAAAACCAAACCACCTCTTGACAGCTTATTTCAGCTTTAGATTGTTTATTGTAAAAAGGAACCCTACAAAACCTTTTATGTGGGAATAGTACTTATTCATGTGAGCAGTCAGACTGAAGAAGGGAGGAGTGGCTCAACCGAGCAAGCATGCTCATGTGCAAAAGGGCTAGCAAGCACAAACTATGCATTTCAAATATCCTACCTTTCTAAATACAAATGATTCTTCATTGTAAACAGGGTTCAGACCATTGTTCATGACCATGCGTGTTCGAAATTCTTTCCGTATAGTGTCCGTGGGTAAGCCATACATATCCACTTCTACATATGTACCAATTTTTTTGTCTGATAAGAACTGACCAGATATTACCTGCAACACAATGACAAAGCAGTAAGGAAAAGCAGTACAAAGAACAGAAGCACCATGAAGTAAACTGCATTTTATGACTACTGGAAATAGTTGAATTTTTAAATTGATGACAGTCTGAAAAATACTTGACACAAAACAGATACTTATTTAATCCCACGTAAAAGTGTATTTAATGGTAAAATTGTACTTCTTTAGAAAAAGCTTTTATGGTAAGACCTTAAATATATCCTTAATTTGAAACAATTGTGCTTACTGTGTTATGGTATTAACAGTTAAGTCAATTGGATCAATTAACTGATGTCTCACAGATGTGTTCACTGTATTACCAAAAAACACTACATAAAACAACCAGGCTGGACACTGCTATTCCACAGCTTGAAACTTCCTGTTCAGAAGCACTGTCATCTGCTACATGTTCTGGACTATGAAGAGGTGAAAGGAAGTTTTGCTCTGCTTTCACTTGGGTAAAGTTTTTTAACAATAATAGCATGTAAGTCTAACTCTGTATTATGTGCATGAAAAAAGCTGACTGCTTAAAAAGCAAACTAATGAAAACGCCACACAACTCCTTTATATTGTTATGTATATGCAGATGTGAAGATGATTTCTCAAGGGGAAAATTTCCATTTCGTCAAGAAGATCTGCTACTTAAAAATACAGGTAATGTTTTCATTACTATGATGAGGGAGGTTATTTAAAACCTGAAACAATTTCACAGGCCTGAGCTCATTTCAAGTCCTTTTCATCATCTAACATTCTTCCAGGGAATATCCTGGAGAACAAATCTGAAATGGTGGAGCACCATGGCTGGCTTCAGTCCATTCAACACTTTTGTGACAGAATGTAATTTCATACCAGTTTTAGTCACACAAGAAAATCGAGAAGCAAAATACATGATCTAAGAACTATCTCTACTGATACTTAGGCAACTATATTCTCACCACCAGATATCACTTCCTTCCTGGAGGGATTTCACTGTCATAACATCAAAGCAAAACAGCATTAATAAAAAGGTTTTGTTCTTCTGAAGGTGTAAATATCTAGAATGCACAATGAACCCTTGGTCAGAGAGGGTTAGAAATGTCCAGGCTGCACACTGCAACAGCTGAAAGATCAGATTCTTTATTATGTCGCGCAGAGGGTACTTGAGAAAGAGAGCAGAAGTGTCAAGTAACAAAACAGATTTTATAATAGTCAGCTTTGTTACAGGTAAACTATGCTTTAGAACTGCAATAGAAATTTTATGGACTTGGTAACTTGGAGAATGCCAAGTTAAGGACCCACCCAACACAAGAACCATTTTTCTCTACCTCTTTTGAAAATATCCTGTCTATGTATGTGCCCATATTCCTCGTTCTACAGTGAGAAGTGATGTTTATACAATTTCAAACTGTCCATAGAAATTACTTAGCTCCTTTATTCATTTGTGAGAGCTGATGTAATTCAAAAAGAACAGGAGGGGGGTTAAAATTCAGTGATAATAATGAACTATTTCTAATTCTATCATGTTCCATTCAGATCAAGTAAAGACAGATGTCTCAGCCAGCTATTAAAAACAAACAAACAAAACCCCACCAGAAAATGCACAATGGAAACGACTTGATGAAATCTATGCAATCCAAACTCATTTTCTGTAAATATCCTATTTTGGTTGATTTTAAAGTGATTTTGGATGTGATGAGAAGAAAAAAGTCTGTCTATTGCTGTATTACCTGTACAGAACATGTTGCAGCAATTACACCATCTACAGGAGTTTCAGAGAAAGGGTCAAATGTTCGATCTGGTCGTCGCATGAAATCTGGTTTCAGTAGATAACTTATTTAAACAAAAAGAAGAAAATTATTATTGCCTGTAAAACAAAATAATATATATGTTCTAGCTTTAAACTCTAAAGCTCTGCAGAACATTATCCTTCTAGCTGCACGTGTGAGGAACTAAAAGGCAGTATTATGGTTGTCTAGAATACAGACAAAAATCTTAATTTTTAATGACCAGCTACCAAGAGACAAAATCAACCCTAGATTTCAAGATGAAAATAATATAAAATAATCAAGGATGTTTCCAAATAATTTAATAATAAATGTTAAAAATACAGAAAGTTACCATATAACAAAAAGTATACGCTCTCATTTGTTTTAATTCTTTAATACTTTGGAAAAACAGAGGGCTTACTCAGTTTTTGTTTTGTTTGTTTGTTGGGGTTTTTTTTAAATGAAGCAGTTAAGAGCCATGTAATACGTTTCAGCTTGAAGCTAAATTTTTCATCTCAGTTATGAAATCTTGAGGGAAACAGCTGATAATGTCACTGCTGACAGATTGTTAATTATAGTAGTGTAAAAGGTACTACCATAATAACAGTTATAATACATCCCTGAGGACCACAAAGATGGGACCAACATACTAATGAAGCCAATCAGTGGTCTGATGAATCAAAACACAAGGATTCTGCACCAAAAGGAAATAACAGCTGATCACAGAAATGCTGTGCTACATGTGACAGGGGTTCTCTTCCATAGATGGCAGAAAACACATAACTGGAGTCATCTTGCTAATTCTGCAGCTAATTCAGCTACTAGAAGATACTTTGTTATCCATCCTTAGTCTAAATAGTGAATCACTGGTATGCCATATTATTAAGGCACAGATAGAATTCACAAATAACTAAAAAATGCTGGAAAATTTCCAGTTGAAAGAATGTCAGTGTTCTGTCCCACTTTTCCTTAAATGTGCTTTTTGTTCAGGAAAATAATACTTCCCATTTTCCTTGTATGATAAATATGTTTGATTTAATAATATTTTATTAATTGCAGTAGGTTATGGGCAGAAAGGAATTATCAGATACATCCCTGGCCTTTGCTTCCAGTCCACTGAAATAAAAATGTGTAAGCCAGAGTGACTCAGTCTTCTTTTACCAGTACAAAAACTGTAAATCCAAGAAAACAGGAGTATGGAAGGAAATGTTTTTGTTTTGTTTTGTTTTTTTTTTCCACTGCCCTTTGTGTTTCCTGTGACTGAAACATCATCACTTCCATAACGCCTATCAAAATACTATCACTATATTACCATGCGTTACCACAATATTACTGCATTATTGGAAGACTGACAATAAGAGTCAATGAATTTGGTTGGTAGTGCTGCCTGTTCTTCAGAGAATTTGACAGGAGTAAATTAGATTTTCCTTTATTAGGCTTATGGATGAAACGAGAAAGGAACCATACTATGACGTTAAAAAACCCTTTTGTTTTTCTCCTGTTTTTGTTATTCTGATTTAAATGACCAGAGACTGCAACTCTGTCAAACCCAAGAGCCTCTCTCTCTTGAGAGCTCATAGCTAAATAAAGACATGGAATGGAAAACCATTATGATGCCCGGTCTGTAGATGAAGAATTTTACCAAGCTTCATTTGCTCTGGCATTTTTTTCTGAATAAGTTTTGCATCACTTGAAGAGTTGTTTCTTCCCAAGAAGATTTTCAAGTTTTAATGTGTTTCTGGACTATCATTTCCTATTAATTCATCAGACTTCTTGATATTGACATTAATGATCAGTCTATTCTATCAAAATATAAGCTCAACACATGAGAAAAACTTATGACTTAAACATCCTTTTTCAAGCAGAAGTCATGAGCAAGACCTCAGAGATTAAATGCTTCAGAAATCTGCTCTCCAACTCAAGTACACAGATTTTGGTCTCTGGGAGGGGTGTGGTGTCTGTATTACCTTTTCACTGTATATATATGTAAATATCTGTTATATCTTGTAAATATTTGCTTGTATATTGTGCATTGCTGTAAATATAAAGCTTCATTTATTAACTTCCAGTGTTCTGAGTCTTAGCCGGGCTTTACAAAAGGTGTGGGGGGGCAGATAACTGCTAAACCACTACAATGATATTCATGATCTTCTCAATTTGCACACAAAGCCTCTTCTATCTTGTCTTTAAAAGCTTGGCATAATTAAAAAGCTTATTCATCAGAATATCTTCTTGCAGAGCATTATTCTTCCTGAATTCTACCAACTTCTACTCTTCACCTAGCATCCCATTTTTCTTATGTAGCACATAATTAATAGAGACAAAATTTTATTAAAACCACAGTAAAGGATTCTGATACACATTGACCACAGTTTAAAACATTTCACTCACCCACACGATCCATTATATTCAAATTTTCCTTGATTCAACTGCATTGCTAAATCTGTCAAAAGATAAAAAAAAATATACTTTCCTTCTGAAAATTCAGATCCTTCTTAGAGAACATGAGTGTTTGAACAATCTGTTTAAATAAAAATTAAATGCATGTAAAACACGCGTCTAAGAAATAATAGGGAAAAAAAAATTAAACCTTCAAATTTCTTCACA
Organism: Psilopogon haemacephalus; assembly: GCA_013396835.1. Classification (NCBI taxonomy): domain Eukaryota; kingdom Metazoa; phylum Chordata; class Aves; order Piciformes; family Megalaimidae; genus Psilopogon; species Psilopogon haemacephalus. The sequence goes on along the minus strand of VWZI01000251.1, from coordinate 838,857 downwards.
GAAGTAACATTTTTTTCAATGAGGGTTATGTTTATGCTGTGCTTAGAAAACAGTCTCTCCCTGAATTAAAATACACCTGTTAGGCAGAGAGGCATCAGTTTGCGGTCATGCTAAATTCCCAGTCTGGGATTTCCAACACTTAACTTTTGGTATCTGTAGTATCAATGTCTGTATTTCTGCTACTGATCTAGAATCACCTTGAATAACACAGGGATACAGACATGCTAACAGTGCAATTAATCTCACTCTAAGGCAGATACATTAAATTTATTAGATGAGACATCTTAGATGTATGTATTTCTTTCTGATTGAGCTGCCTGAATCCTAAGGTGTCAAAGAAGGTAAGATGAATATCACACTGGATTCCTACAGGCTGAAATTAATAAAATATAACAAAAATAAACCACAAAGATCTTAGCAGCATTGCTTAGTTTTAACATTCAAAATGTTGGGAGTTTTCTTCAATGCATTATTAAAGTACTTGAATGTAAAGACAGAGAGAGTAAACTCATAATAACCTCCCTCTCAACCACCCTTCCCGCAAACACTGTTGAAAATACACTGTTTTCCTGCAGGTTCCCAAATACACTAGAATATTCACACTTCCAGTGAACAGGAACAATACATGTCCCCTCAGTTAACGCTGTGGAGGGGCATTTACATTCCCTGGTATCACGCTCTCAGCTGAGATCTCAGACCCCATTCTCTAGTGATGCACACATAACTAACACTTCACAATAACTGGTCTAGATTTGGTCTGCATTTGGCAGTCATAACTTTTTACCATCTTAATTTATATGTTCCTTAATCTTTACTTTGCAGACATGCACCCAATCACGCCAAAGATGTGTTTTATGAAAACAGTGATTTCCCTATAACTAATAGTTGTTAATAAAACATTAGCATTTATGTGAGAAGTTGCAGTACTCTATCATTTTTCCAGTGAAGGGGACTGAATTTCCCTTCTATGTATAGCTTTTTAATTACTATATTGTCTTACGCTTCCATAATTCCACCCACTGTGTTATTTAGCCATATGTCTGTTTCCTCAAGTAATGCCAGAAGCAAATCCATTGCATCTGTCTGAGAGTTACTGCCCAAGACATTATTTAGAATTGAGGTTCATTGGTTGTTGCTGTCTACCTGGGGTCTGATAGTTCAGTGAGACCATCTGGCAGCCAGCGTTCCAGAAAATTTGAGGCATGTAATTACTGGAATCCACTCGGCCTCCCTTTGGGTATATCCGACTCATTTGTCGTTTATTATAACTGTACAATTCATCAAGGAAAATTAAATAAACTGTGTACATCAGACTCTGGTATCTTCAATAGTTCTTACATCAATTGTATTATTTCTCATCCTACAAGCTACTTCTTCTCTATAGACATGGAACACTGTAAATCTAGAAAGGTACACTTGTTTATTTGTAGCATTACTAGGGAAGCGGTATGAGGAATTCAAAGGATACTTCACAAACTCAATGGCATGGGTCTTCAAATACCCTAGTCCAACTGATTCATTGAAAGAAGACATATTATGATGAATATTTCGTTCTAGAGAAAAAAAGACAAGAGATTTAAAAACACTTCTGTAATGGTGATTCCAAATTTTAAATTATGCTCTGTACATAATGGTAGGATACAGCAAATTTCGGTTTGTTTCCACATTATCTATCACTCAGAGAATCAAATTATGCTGAGGAAATGTATAATAATATTTCTGACTTTTAAAAATTTTCACTTCTATTTTTCATTTAGGACAAAACTGTTAATCAGAGCCTTTGCTGTGTGACCAGATAAGGCAAAACATGATAAATGGTCTAGTGTGCAATATGACTAACAGCTAACCTCTGTGACAACCATTCTCACTTTACTTCAATAAACCAAGGAAAGCAATTTAGTTGGAAAGGCTTGTTGAATACAATCAACATCAACATCTTTCTATTTTCCCAGTAATTTAGTGACTCCGTGTGGAAGACCAATGCAATAACATGCTACTTCTATATTCAGGATACAAATCTAAATATATACCAATATTGTTCATTAAACTATAGAAGTCTTATGCTATTTCTAAACTCTGGAAATGTAGAGATTAAAAAAAATACCTAGGATAAGCAAATACTTTGATTTCATTCAACCTTTTATGTTACCTTCTGCTACATCGAAACCTTGAAATTTTACAGGTTGAGCATAGTTGACCATTGTTGATAAATATGGATGTATATTGGTTGTGGCACCTACATATTTGTAAGATGCCATCCATGCTTGTTCATCTTCAACAGTTACTAAACCCTGAAAACATATCAGAAAGAATAATCATTATTTGTTTGTGCAAACATTGCTGTTGATTTTTTCAAGCGCTACAAAATCATAGTCAAATCTGCAGAAAGTTAAAGAAACTGCAAATTAACACAAATTGAATGTCAGAAATTAAGATATATTTTCTTCTATTCACCAAACACTCTCAATGTTGCAGGATGCATGCAAGAGGACTGATGATAGAAGAAATCCTAAGCAGTGATTAAATATTACATGATGTTAGTAGGGTAACTTTGGGATAAAAGGTAACTATTACAACAGGCAAACAATGGTGGGAGATAAGGATCTATTCCTAAAAATGGTGATTTTCTGACAGCAGCTGTAGTGGGGTAATACATACTTGCTACTGAGTAGAACTTTCTCAACAAAACAGAGACAGGTCCAATGACTAATCTTTACTAATAAAAGCAAACCAAAATACAGAGATAACAACCTTAATTGGACAAATAGATGTCACAAGACCTACAGTCCCAAGCTCATTCCTAGCGACTTAAATTGATAAAAGTCTGAATCTAATCACATAAGGATGCACATAAAGATGTATTTATAACAGAACTTCTGAACTTTTCTATAAGCATCTCATATGGTAGAAACCTGAAAAAGGAGGCAGTTCTCATATGGATCTACCAGTCCAACTTTTTCTTTCCCTAAACTAGTTTAAAACACATTCTTTTTACTGCAAGAAAGAAAAAGATCTCTGTCAATCTAGGCAAACGCCATAAGCCTTGCTGTTCAATAGAACATTTCTGCTTGTTCTCCTACCAGTGAACCAGTTATGAAAAATTCTAATCTGTTGTGGGTTGGCAGTGAACTTCTGCAAGGAAGTACTAAGTATATTAAAGAATTCTTACAGTACAGCTTTTGATTTCCAGAACACAATTCATGTTTGTCATAAATTTCTTCTTCACTATTCTGTCAGGGAATAGTCAGTAACAGGATGTACTGCAAACCACATTCTCATGGAAAAGAATGCAAAATCTTCATTCTTGCAATTCACTTAACTCAGGAGATTGGAGAGTAGAGGAAATGTGAAACTACACACCAGTAGAATAGGCACATACTTCTACACACTACAGAGTGCAGACATATTTCAGAAAACTAATTTTAAGTGCAATTTATATCTTGGTATCACAAGACTATTATAGTCGCAAGGAACATAATTTTCTAACTGCACAGAATAGCTGAGTTATCAGAAGAAGTCCAGGTACACATTGTTTTATGTGCATTTTAGACCAAATTAAACTTCCAGTGGCCCATAAAATCAAATTGATACCACACCAGATTTTAATGCTACTCACAGAACAGTCAGCTCAGTCCAACTACTTTTCAGGAGTCTGCAGGGTTTATGGTGAGGGTTTTTACAGATCTCTTCCCTAAATATGCCAAATGGTACAAGCATTGATCAGCAGAATACAGGCATATTTTTGTTGCCAGGCCAATACTTGTTAATAGTTTAGAACAAATTAAGACTAAATTTCTTTAAAGAAACTATTCCTTCTTGGTGTCTTGATTTTTGACGGCCAGTAATTCCGGAAAAACTGACCACTTTTCTTCTAAAAAGCAGGCTACTTCCATGTGTTTCTTATGGAATGCTCATCATAGCTAATCATAATTTACCATCTTGATCTGTAAACATCTAAATAACAAACCATAGTGAAAAAGAACTCAAGATTGATAAAACATGCTTTAGAGGTAATAGTACAGGTATACTCTTCAGGGTATGACTGCATTACAGACACACTAACTCTGAGACAATGTTCTCAGANTTTTTTTTTTTTTTAATAAATGGGCTACGTTCTTTGCAGTGTTCACAATTTTAAAACCATGAATTAGAAAGGGGTAAAGATGAAATGTTTCTGAAAGCCTAAGAAAACATTATTATTACCAGGCACATGACCATTTTTTGAGGATAGAGAAAAAAAAACGGGGGCGGGGGGGAGAAGTTATCTCTCTACATCATTTACACATCCCCACCTCTCAAAAAAAGGAGAACCCACTTAGAAAACAGCACAGATTGAAACAAAGTGTGGTTAGGAGCAGCTTTAATGAGAGAAGGAGGAAGACAGCAGACAGAAGTGGGAAGAGTCTTAAAGAAGGGATTCCTGGGATAAGATACATGCAGAAGTTCCAAGGGAAAGCAAAAGGGGGAAAAAGAGAGAAAAAAGAGTAAGGGAAGAGGAAATAAAAAGAAGCAGAGATGATACATCTCAATACCATTGAAGAGATGCTGTTTCCCAATGCATGACATTAGAGACTGAGATCAGACACTTTTAAATGGGAGGAAGTCATACACTCCTTTCTGCAAATTTTCTGATAGCCTTAAACCCTGTATAAAAGTACAGGAGATGACTCCCTGGAGGACAAAAGGACTTCTAAAAATACTGTGTAGGTGGAGTGAAAGTGAGAATAAAAATGTTAATCCACTAAGAATACATGGTAAGTAAAATGTATGTTATAAATACAGAAATAAAATAAACTATGTAACATCCTGTGTGTCACCTTTTTGTTTTCTTGCTCAGAATCTTCAACAGCCTAAAGGAAAAAAATATATATACATTACCCAAAGAAAAAACAATAAGAAACACTCACAGTAAGGGAAAAAAGTTATCCTAAATAACTTAATGCATTTAGCAAAAGTACACCATTTTCCACCTTCCTGTGTGGCTCTTCTGTCCCATATGCTTACAAGAATTTGTAGCTTCTTTCAATTTGGGTACACAAGATCTGAAGCTCAATATCTGTCTAGCAATGGGAATAGAAGGGAGGATGCCAGACAGTTAAGCCCAAAACACCGCTATCCCTAGATGCTGGGGAAAAGAAGTTTCAGATAAGAATGGAAGAGTGATGTACTCAGAAAGCACAAAAGATTATCCATTTTGGATATATAACATGCCCAGGCTCTGAAAACGTAAGGATTCAGACTGCTGTAAACTGTGCTTTAATGTCCACATTTGGAAAAGACCTATATCAAAATGTTATCTGCAACGGGACAGTCTGTTACATGCTGCCACTACTGAGAATCTTAGATAAATGTTGACATAGCACTGAATGCATATTCTTAAAGAATAAATATTGAATCACTGACAAGAGAGAAGCAGAGAAGTTACCCAAGGACATATGCTAAGGCTGAGTGAATAATCTAAAGAAAAACAAAACAGAACAAACCCCAAAACAACAACAAAATACCCCCACTAAAACTCCCCAAAACAAAACAAAAAGACAACCAACAGAAACATAAGACAAAAACTCCAAAATACTCAGATAGTTGAAGACCAGCTGACTTAGTAAGGGAAACCAGCCCTAGAGTGAGGAAGTTAAATGATACTTTAATGGGTGGATTTCATATTAAGTCTTGAAGAAGCAAAGATACTGACTTGAAGAAGTAACCAGAAGGTAGGTTTGATGCCTCAGTGATATGACTAGGAACAAATTGCGAAATACAACGTGCTATGGAAGATTTTCCATATCTGTATTTCTCTGTGGAGTAAGATCCAAAGGTAGACAGGAGGAGAGAAACAGCCAGTAATGCCTTCAGTAATGGTCAGGCTTGGTTTGAATCCCACTATTCTGTGTCTAACTCCTTGTCAACTAATATTCAAGTTACTAAGCACAGATCAACAACCTGTATTACATCAAGTATGAGTGGAATGAAGAGGACTCTTATCCTGTCTGCCACCTGGCTGGTTGCTATATCCCCACTGCCATACCCACCCCACTGGGCAATGATTGTCCTATTTTGCCTTCATTTCTGTAGGTGGAAGGAGAATCTGCCCTAAGACTCAGTAAGAAATGACCCAGGGAATCCCTGTAAAGAAGACACAGAGACACAGCCTTGCAAAAAAACAGCCACTGAGTGCAGAAGCTGATATTTCATCCTGTATTAGGACCCTCCTGTATTAGGGCTCTGCAACTGAGATGTAGACTAAAACATCAAGAGGTAGGATCAGGCTGGTTATCTTTACTTAGTACGTTTAATCAAATTCTCCACTTCCACGCTGTTTCCCTACATATGGTTTCCTCAGTCAGTATTCTACCTGTACAAGATGAAGGTTTTCAGCTACAAAATTTTGTCTTCTCATGTACCTAAAGCTTAGGAATCTAGGAAAGATCTTAAGTTTGACTCTTTTGACAACATGTGCTGTGATGCTTGCACAAAAGAGGGTCTTTTACATCCAGGTCCATGGAAAGCTTCCAAGGAAATACATGTAAGAAGCAATCTCACCTTTTTGACACTAATAGCAACAGCTTCTTTTTGACTGTAATCGTCTACAAGGTCACTTCCAAATTTGTACTCTGGATGAGCTTCTTCTTCCTGGTCAGCTGCACAGAAAAGAAAAAGGAGCAGTTAAAAAGCCACAGCAAGAAATAAAAAAAAAACCAGTCAGTCAAATATACAGGTTTAGTTTTGCCATTATTTTTAAAACATAAATAAAATAAAGGGTGTCAGGTTTCCAAGTAGTAAATTACAGCCAAGGCCTGAGATTCTTATATAGTTTTGACAGGGTTAGTAAGAAAGTTTGTATTTACTGAAGGAATTAGTTATTTAATTTGGCCTGGGGAAATAAAAAGAAATTAAGATAGAGTTTTTAAAACATGTTAAAAGTTGCTGGTATTCAGACTTTTTGTGCATTGTACAACACTCTCTATGTGCTCCTACTACAGAGAATTACTTTAGTTTACTTTTAGGATGATTTTCTATTAGAACCTACGGACTTGAGCTAAAAAGGCTTCCTGCAAACACAAAAAACGTTAATCTCAGTATTCATACATATTTAAGCAATATATGTAATTTCAGAATACACTTATTTGAGCCTCTTGGTTGTTTAGCACATAATTAAAAGCACAGCACAATAAGAACACTGTTAGAAATAAGCATTCCAATGGAAATCAGCCTGCAGAACAACAGAATCTACTCTGTGCTCTTCGATCACTTAGTCTTTTTTAGCATTGCAAGGACAGATTCCAAGATCTGTATCAGAAAGAGTATCTTTCACAAGCACCTTTACTTACCGTAATGATGATGGTAAAAATAAAATTAAAATTTAAAAAATTGTAATAAAATCAAGGGGTAGGCTAAAGCTGAGGCATTCAGTATGATGTGAGTCACAGACCAGTAACCTTGTCTCATGCACTTGCAGGCAGTGTGTGATTTGCCTTTTCTGAAGGCAGAAATTTAAAACAGACAAAGTGAATCGTGTACTACATATGCCTGTCATAAACACATTCCACATCAAGGGCTCAGATCTTGATGCTTACACTGAAGGTATCTGAAACTTGGCAGGAAAATCCTATCCCACACTCTATAATATATAATGCAATATTGACACAAGATAAAATGACACAACATAATAAATCTGTTTTCAAAGCAAAGACCACAGCTTCCCAGTCTCTCACACACATATACACACGGTGAAACTTTGACATGGGTGCAGCTCCAATATAACTTCTGCACAGTAAGTGGAAGTTAAATTTATCACCATTGCCACCAATTGATTTCACATTCCTTCCACAGCCAGAAGTAGCTGGAGTCAGAAGTAGCTGTGGTATGTATCCAAGATGAGATGGTAATGGTCCTGCACTGAGTCCAGACTTGTTGCCTTAGACTGTGGGCATGTGGGTAATGTACATATTCACTGTTTATGCCAGCCTACTGATGGACCACAGGCAATGTTTGAGAAGCCTCTCTATGAAATCCTCACCACTTTCTATTTCTTCCTCATTATCATCCTCTAGGATATTTACAGGAGCAGCAGTTTCCCCAGCCTCCATCATTTTTTTCAGAGCGTCAAGCTGCTCTGTTAATTAAAAAAAAAAAAAAAAAAAAAATTGTCATGATATGAACAGTTTGTAGCACAAATACACAAGAACAATCATATATGATTTTCTGATCCCAAGAGATACTTTTATTTAAAGGGTTCTTTAAGTTTTCAGTTAGCAATAAAATTTCACAGAGTAACAGCATCATTAGGAATATATTATTGTTAGATACGAAAAGTGGTCAGTAAAGGCTGTATCCAAAGCTCACTGAAGTTAAGAAAAATATTTCTGTAGACTTCAAAGGTCTTTGGATCAAGCATATTACTACTTCAAAGCATAAATCGATAGCTATCTTTTTGGTACTTGATCTATACAAGTGGAAGCAAAATGCTTGGATTTTCAACTGTGTTCCCACATGCATTGTGGTTAGACAGTACAAACACAATCACCTATGACTGAATCATTGGAAGGTCTGCATGCTTATCTTTGAATGGAAAAGGATCAGGGTTTATCATCACAGCCATACTGGAAACTAATATAGCAACATTGCTATTACTGGAAAAAATAAATATCAGAAACTGGCAATAGTAACAAGAAGGGTAATTTGAAATTCCATTTAGTTTAATGCTTATCCTGGAAAATAACAGCAATGCAAACATTCCCATGTAGGCAGAATTTACTAGAGAGTCTATCTGTGTTGTAGTTCAGCTCAACCAGCAATCTGATAAAAGTCTCAGGATTACATTTTTAGGTCTATCTCTGCCTATGCTACATGCTGATATCAAGGCTTAGACTCTGGCACTCATATGAAACACAAGGGCAAACGCAGCATCATTTACACATCATTTGTATTCTTCCAACACTAAAGTGCAAGCAATTTGGAAAGTCTAGTAACAACATCTGGATTTTAATACTTGGCAAGCTTTACTTACTTTTTTCTACTTCAGGTTTCAGTCTTTTATTCTTTATGAGAATCTTTCTTCTGAGGTCATTAGGTGAAGGTAAGGTTTTACCTGGATCGAGCTGTAAAAAAAAGATAAAGCTTAATGAAAGCTATTTGGTCTCTATGTTACTATTTGGGATTTGGCTTTAGGACAGCAATGGTAAGTGGCAGTGAACGAGCAGTGCCACCTCAGGCACGATCCTGGGAGGTAGTGTGACTGCAGTTATATTGTCTCCTCTGCTTCTTCCCTGTCCCATGGGAATGCTGTGCTCAAGTAAGTGTTGCTGGCTGAAGCCACTGCAATAGTCTCCAGCCTACACCACCCTCAATTGCACCAATCAAAACATCTCCCCCTTTCCTCACCTAGCAGCCAGCATGGATGGGATCTGCAACATTTCATCAGAAGACATCCTACTTTCCCTCTATCCCTGAAAGGTTCACATCTGCACGTGTCTCACATATAGCCCAAGTCATGGTTTCACTCATTATCATATGATGTCTAAATAAGTCACTATTTATGGTCTCTTCAAGGTATATTCATCCAAGTGAGGCAGCCCACACATAATTACAGAGCAAAAATGGTCTGGCACTGGTGAAAAGTACTCAGTCCTTAGCTAAGTAATGAGGATTGTTTTTGCCAGTAGGGCCACAAGGACACATCTTCAGTTTGTGAAAAGTGAATGGCAAGTTTCACATACACAAGTAAGTACTACTAAAAGGTTTGTTCCAGTTCGGGGAAGGAATAGAAAAAGCTATTCAGAAAAAAAAAAAATCTTCTGATTTAAAGACACATCACATTACAGAGGCAAAGAAATACAGATTTGGGTACAGTAGCTAGCAGCTTCTCTTCATCAGGCTTGCCAAGTACAGGAATCTGGTGGTATAATGGACTGTGGTTTCTAGTGTACCATAAGTGATAGGGGAAAGAAGATACTTCATGACTAGTAAAAATTCTTAGAATACCCAGATATTCTTATCCTTAAATCTAACTCTGAGCTATGCAGAAACAGCATTCTAGATGAAGAAACGAAGGAATGAGGCACCACAACTTTAAACCAAACAAAAGCAGCAGAGGTGACAAATAACAACCCAGCGTTAATAATAATAAAAACTAAACAAACAACCCAGCCAAAACTAATTTACCAAACTTCACAAGAATGGATGCAAACCTCCTTGCAGGAGGGCAATGATTATCAACAATCACCAGGCGAGCTCAGTCATGGGAGTTTCACCACGTTGGATGGAAATACAATTGTTCCTGAGAGTGCTTTGGTTGTAATTCCACTAGATGTCAGTGCCACAGAGATCATTTATCCCCAGGCTTCCAGGATGCCAGTCTGAATCCCCAAACAAGTGCATCATCACTGGATGCCCACTTGGACAAATATTTACTTTTACTTAAAACCAAATCTGCTTCAGCCTATGCCATGTTGCTCTTTAGTGTGCCCTCCTCAGTCGACCAGTTGAGATGTCAGAATCCACACATTTGTAAAATGCCATCTCTACAACACTTTGTGAGCAGGTGGGGATTGAATTCATCCATGAGGAGGAATGAACACAAAATGCAGAAGACTCAACTACACTACAGAGCACAGGCAGCTGAGGTAAAATATTTGGCCACAAGTTAGCAGCACAGAAGCTATAGTCCAGCTCTCTTTTTGGATTCCCTGAAAGCTGGTGGAAGCTGTCATTTGTGAGGAATGTGGCAGAGGAATGAGGAATTCACCAAACCCTGTGCTTTCGTGTTCCTGCAACATGCAAGCAAAGCCAAGAAAAGAACAGCTCTAAAGATGATAATGCCAAGAGTCCTCTTTGCTGGGGTGACACAGACAGGAGCTGAAAGGTAAAGCAGTCTCTTCTTTGCTGTGATCCCTCACAACATTAAAGAGCATCTGCAGGTTTTTGGTGGCTGCTGACAGACAGTGAGCACGCTGCTCAGGATAGTAAGGAAGGCCTGGAGGAGTTGCTGCAAGCACCGGGTAACAAGTCTCAAACAAAGTCTGTGTTTGTGAAGGAGTGTCTGTTATTATCTCCTGCCGTGCAGGAGAGCAAAGTGCATGCAGATAACAGTGCACTTGATTGTCCAAATGAGACTGCAGGGAACTCTGTGCTTAGTTTAACCCTTAATGCAGTAGTGGGGGTCATCTAGACTGCCGAATCTGATTTGGAGCATGAAGCATGCAAAGAGCAGCTGAAAGAAGAGAATTCTTCAGCTTAGACCATGCAATTCACAATTAATTGTTTTTCAACAGTGACTGGTAATTTCCGAGCTATATATGACCTGAAAATACAATATAAGTGGAATATTTTATGTAGGTGCTGATATTACGCCACACATCAAGGGGATGGATTTCCCCAGGCTGCTTGCCAGAGCCCTGCACAGAAGAGATTAAACAAATCAGATAAAGACAAGTTTGTACGAAAAAGCACAGACGTGCAAAATCACTAATCATTTTTGAAAGCACAGGACTGGCAGTGAACAGTACTATAGGTGATATGATCCCAGTTTATCATCTATTTTAAATACAACTTATATATACAGATGTACATATAAATAAAATAAATGTAGAAGACTAACAGAACATAACATACTGGATGTGTTTCAAGAGGCTGCTTCAACAGGAGATCTCCAAAAAGATCTTCACAGTATTTTGACATCTTGTACTGCTGATATTTGCTGGAAAATATGATGTTGGTTAAGTTTTAAATATAAAAAAGAAGTCACTATTACTCAGTAAAACAGAATAATACTAAGTAATTTAGACATCCCAAGTTATATACTGCCCACTTTCTCTCAACTGAGAAGTATTTCCTTATTGCAATTACATTGTCAATAAAAATCTATCACCTGACATAGATGAATTTAATCAGACCTAAAAAAACAGACTAATTGTATCCCACACAGCTAATATGACAGTTGATGCAAGTGTATTTCACAGCTTTATCACAAATAAAAATACTGCTGTTAAGCTAAATAAAGCTTGACTATTATATTAGTCTCTTCTACATGACATTCAATATACTTGCATATCCCTAAAAAGTTTTCAAGTACACTGAAACTGCTGTACCACCTCATACACTGCATTATTAAAACAAAACAAAAAAACAACAAGCAAAAACAACCCCACAAACCAAACAAGACACTGCATACCTGCAGTGATTTTCAAATGAAAGAATGACAGGATACTCTGATGTAACAAATGCTGTTTCCTTAATGGCTTGAATTACATCCTATAAAATGCAGTAATAGGATTTCAATTAGAACAAATCAAATTACAAAAGTAATGAATGAGATTTCTTTGTTCGCCACCCCACCCTGAGAAACACAGTCTTAGATGTGCCAAGTAAAGAAGCAGAACAAATTGCATGCTCACACTTCTTTGTTGCTCCAGAACAACCTAGACTCAGCACCTGTAATAATGATGGCTGACTTCACCTAGAATTCATCAATGCTAGTGCAGGATCTGCTGCCATCATCTCTTTCCATGGAGAACAGCACTGAGTAACTCCTGCATCAACTGGCTTTTTCTGCAGGTAAGGAATTTCTCAGATAACATATTTCTTTTGTGGTGCAAAGAGCCATACGAGGTGTAAATACAGGGCAAAAGAAGTAAGCCTGCTTCCTGCAGTTTCTTTAGTAAAGGCAGATGTAACACAGGGGTTGTATGATGCAGGCCAGAAATAAGCTCTTAGATCTGAGCATAAGAAATTGTGCTGATGCAATGCATCATACTGTCGCAAGAGAATAGGAGCAGGATGCTGAGGAGGCAAAGGTATGCTCTATAGATTCTTGTCCAAGGGTTCTACTGGGGCTTGCTGTCAGGTGGTAGAGGTCAGGGATTTACCTTGAAAAGAATATCTGTACACATTGCTTTTCCATGAGTTATTATTGGTTCTTGGTCTTCACCTTTGCCATCCCAACAGTCCAGCTCAACACACCTAAACACCCAAGAAAAATGATGTCAGCTTTCTTAGTATTTCATTACATGAAAACTACTCTAGGCATGTTCTAGAACAGTGATGTTCAGAGCAGTAAATTACAAAGCAGTATGAGGCATTACACAAGTCCTTTTAAGCTGCATGTGTAATTTCAGACTGCTTTGATAACTTTGGATATACTACTTAAAATGCAGTATATGTGGGTCAATAATATTTTTAGCACTTTTAAAATTTATTCATTTACTCAGCTGTGACACGTTACAGAATGTTAAGAAATTAAGAAGGAAATAATAAACTGATTTTCATTTTCATATAAACTTCTTAATCACAAAGCGGCAAGCCCTCTGAAATTCAGTTGCCAAATCGGAGATCAAAAACTCTGTTACGTTTCTCACAAACTCTCTCCTTACACCAATTTCTACATTTTACAGCCTTTCAACACTTTCGTAAGAAAAACTGTTTTAAAGAAGTCTATTTTCATTTTTATATACAAACTACATACATAAACCAACATATTTATACTTTCCATTACGCAATATATCGCTACCAAAGTATATCATGTAGGCTTCAAGTATTAGATTCACAAATATTAAAAGCTGTTATCTGCTTCCAACCTGCATCCAGCCAAAAGCACTTGTCTGTACATCTCCACTGAAGACTTGCCACCAAACTGCCGGCCTGTTAAATATGTATTGTGAGAAGAACTGATGAAATAATGAGCCAAAGGGTGGTCCATTTCTTGATATAATTCCAAACGGTCCAGGAAAACTGGTGCATTTTCATCTGACATCAAGTATCTGCAAAATCCGTCACTTGATATGACACCTAGAAGGAAGAAGAAAGCATGATAAGTAAGTGGGCAGGAATCAAACTGTCATGAGCAGGAACCCTAACACAGCAGCTATGTTTACACCAGCTTCTGCAAGCAAGCTTGCTCCAAGCTGACCAGCAACTGTCTGCCTAGTACAAAACTTGCCATGGTTCCCAGACAACAAAAGGAAAAAGATCAAGTGCCCACCGAGCTTAACATCCTATACTCAGTACTCCCTTCAAGTTGACATGAGACACCAAGAGGAATGTGAAGGTAGCATGTAAGAACACATCTCAGAACACTGGGAATAATTTCGGGCTTTGAAACTTTGTGAATCAGAAATTGTAAGCTTGCATGTACTACCCCTCCCATGGTACTTTTTCTACCTCTTCCTTACTGAGTCCTGTGCCCCGACTGTGCTACATTGCTGTTAATCAGCTTGCAGCAGAGACTGCTCTACACTGACAAAAACAAGTGAAGCTGTGCCAGAAAATATCTGCATGTGTTCATCTGCAAAAGCATTAGGAAAATCTAAGATACCTTCAAGTTTACTGTTTGAACTACAGCTTTATTACTCTATAATGAAAAGTAAGTCATTTTCACCAAAGAACATTGGACATAGTAATATGGAGGACAGAATTACTAGTACCTTTTATTCCTCTGTTGTTATGTGCTCCATAAAGTATAAAAAAATTGACATGAAGGGACAAATTTTAATGAAAATTAAGAAGGAGAATAATTACTGCAATATCATATTTTAAAATGGCCAAGAGAGTGAAAAAATTATCGGGGGAAAGGAAGAAAGGACTGCTCACAGTCAATGCAGAGAACAGTTACCTGGTTTTCCCTGAAGTCATGTACAAACACCCAATTGTTGCTAATGAACACACTGCAGTAGTCATATTTTTATTCTGTTTAAGACAACTTTAGCATTACAGAGCCAACTCCAGTAATCCTGCTTTTCATACTGCTCCTCACTTTCGGAAAAAATCCTCTACTGCAGCTTACATTTTTCCATGCTTGGTGTCAGCCAAAGGTGAACTGTTTTGGCACATCATATTTAAATCCTCTCAGATGATTTTGAATTTTGGAAGAAGGGAGGAAGAATGAGGTGAAATGGAATTTTCAACTTTAAGAATACCTTTGTTTTGTTGATTACTAACAACTCAAAAGCAGCAGCACTAAATATTTCAGATGATACTTCTAGTGTATCATCTAGTGGAAGAAAGTGACAGATGGCCAGGAGCTCAAGACAAACAATGGCTGCTGCTTCAGCAACTTAGCAGAGCTTTATGCGTTCAACAGACCATATCACTTCAGGACACAAGCAGTCCAAGAATGGCTGGGAGACACTTCCCACAATCTTCTTGCTCAGAGAGCATTTCTCAATGCACCCACATAAAATATCTTGTTCTAAGCTTGTCTGCTGCCCTCAAGCACTATACAGATTACATGATAAGAAAATAAATGCATATCCAGTGGTGCACATGGTAATTTTTTTTTTTTTTACACAGTATCTGTACAGCTTGCGGTTGGCCACCTTGGCCATTGCCATGTGCATGCCACCTTGTTGCTAGGAGCCTCTGTATTGGTCTATATTTACTCAGTCCTAGTCTCTTCCAATTTCTATCAGGATTGCTGTCTTTGTAGCCACACCATAACCTGCAGAGGAGAAAGAAATCATTCTTCTGGAAAAAAAAAAATCACTGATTTTGAGGAGAAAATATTTTTCAGCAGATTACTTTCCTGATCTAGTTCACTGGATTGTCACGAGTGCTTCCCTCCTGACAGGAAAAACTGTAAATTCTCTTTAAAACATTTAGATGCTTTGGAACAAATACCTCCATAAATGCCTATACCCAGTGAATACTGAACTCCCTTCCACATTTACCTTTACTCTTCAAGTCTTCATCTGGCTCATATGTCTCAATTATCCGCATTGCTCTTTTTGTATCATAAAAGGGAAATAAAATTTCATTGAGCCGAGGATCTCGTTGATGCTAAGGTTAGAAAACAACGGAATTCAGTAAAACAATACAGTGCACAGCTATCATCAAGAGCATTTCATTACTGCAGATGAGAAAGAAAGAAGTGGACACTTAACAAAAAAAGGAAAAAAAAAAAGGAGAAAAAAAAAGGAGAGAGGGAGGAAGGCCCTAAAACTTACAGACTATTCAACAGTAACTTCAGCTTCAGGCAAAAAATGAACCTTATCTTTCATAGGAATCCTAGGCAGTTTGATTATAAAAATATTTGAAAGAACCTGATTCAGTGCAATTGCATAATTTATCTTATCATAGCTTGTTTGTGCAAATAGTGACTGCACATGGTATATGTGTAAACTAAATGTTGAAAATTAATAGCTAAATCTATTCTCTCTGTAAATGCTCTTCTTTGTTTGACAGACTTGACTGATGGCAGTCTAATTCCCTCTGCAAAAATACATATCTTCAGTATTTGCTACAACTAAAGTAAAAATTAAAAGTAAAATAAAACCATACTATGAATACAGAATTTGAACCCCAAAATTAGAAATATGCAACTACTGATGATTATTTCTGAATTGTGGCAACATTGTGTTGTTAACTCTTCAAAAAACAGCGTAGGTTCTCAGAAGAAATATGAACAACTTACAGAGCCTCGCAGTATCATCTCTTCAATTCGCAGCAACTGACAATAGCAGGATTCCATAATTTATGTAATTTTTAGATATAATTTAGCAGTGATTTCTAATACACTACTAAAACTCCAAGAGTTTTTGAGTTTTCACTCAATAGTGTGCTATGTAAATTTTGGGGTTTTGCCATATTGGATTAGAGCTGCACACCATGTGCCTGATTCTCCATTAAAAGAAAATCAAAATCAGAATTGAACATAGTGGCACGTAAGCAGATGCATAAAGAAATAAATATGACTGTGAAAACACTTTCTAACCCAGTAGGTGCACAGTTTCAAGCTTTAGTTCAAGCAGAATTCAGAGGTGTAACAAGCCACCCTCATATTAGTGATGAATAATTTGGAGTGGACAGGATGGTGTTTATATAGCTTGGCACAGCTCTATCAGCATTTGCTGCAATTCTTTTATGACATTTTCTCACAGAAAAAAAGCAATATCGAATAAAAAAATAAGCATTTGAGCTCTTTTCTCACAATCAATACATTGGCATCTGTGCTTGATTAATTCCAAGAAATTACAACCAGTGCCAATTTAACCATGCAATTAAAGAGAAGTCTTTCAAGTAATGCTATGGACAGACTGCAGCAATTAAAATACAGCAGTTTCATTCACTACACATCAGCTACCTAATAAAACTTGAATGAAATATGATATGGCAGCAGATGGATGCAGAACATAACTTGCTAAGCAGTACACAAAGCAACACGACAGTGGCATGCAACAGTACAGCCTACTGTGACAAACAGCAAGCTTTATACCATTAGTGACAATACACCACTTTAAAAATTGTAAGAAATAGTAGGGAAGGTTCTTAATTCAAGAAAACTGTTCTTCCCTACTCTCTTCCTCCTACAGTTAGTCATAAGCAAACAGAAGAAAACAAATGAGATGAAGTAAGTTTCCTCTTGAAACAGTCCCAGAGTTACTGAAAGGAGCTAAGAGCAAATTGTTCTTTTTGTAATAACGTTCACAACTCATTATCAATTTTCTATATGAATAAAAGCCAGTATTTATGTTTAGTTCATTTAAAAAACTGACAATTCAGTTTTATTTAAGAAAATTAAGAATGTCTTTTGGGGAAACCTGCGGAAAACAGTTCTGCACTGCTGAACTTGTTGCTATGGAAAAGTTGTGACATCAAAGCTGACCAACACTGAAAGTCTGAAGTTTCATCTAGAAAGACAACAAGCCCTAGGTCTAATTGTTCATCCAAAATCATTGCATTTAATTGTTCTATTTATCTTATCGGACAAATTATATTAGTCATTTTTCTACTACATTTTTTTTCTCAAATTTTGACTTAAAAAAATTAAGACCTAAACAAAACACTAAGAGTCTGAGAACAATTGAATTTCTAAAAACTTCCCAGAAATGTTAACATTGATGCACAGCTGTCAGCCAGCAGCACTAAGTCAGAGACAGCAGCTTGGAAAAACTCTAGGAAAGCAGCTCACTTCCCACTCACATGAAAGAAATTCCTCATGCTCTCTCTTAAAAACCCAACACGTACTGCTTCTGCAGTATGCCTTGGAGGTTACAGAATTCAAAACAACGTAAGCTAAAGACTCTTGAAGAACTGCTCTGCGCATATTGTCCTTTCTTATGTAATGATAATAAATTTTTTATATCTTCCAGCATTAAACAGCACTGCTAATTGAAGTGCCCACCAGCTGTCAAGAGGACAGAAAAGACAACTTCAGGAGGAAGATTCTGGGTCATTTAGTGCCTTTCGAACCATGTCCAAAGCTTTAAGTTCTATTTGGAGACCTCCAGCACAAAGGCATTAGTTTCAGTCATTGGAATAAATGTCCTGCTCCATAAAACTACTGGACAAATTTTTCCTATCTCTGCTCACAAACTAAACGGCCAACTGCAAGATTCACAGAATCACAGAATGTCAGGGGCTGGAAGGGACCTCAAAAGATCATCTAGTCCAACTACCCTGCCAGAGCAGGATCAGCTGCTCCCTTCACTTCTCCTCTCCCTGAGAAGAGCGTAAGTCCCTACTAATCTCATGGGGTGTGTGGGGGCAGACAGCTCCGAGCTGGCAAGGAATTTTGAGATGTGTCCTAAGTCCTGCTGAGGCCCTTACAGGCCTGAGGTGGGGAAGGCAGTTTTGACCTACTCTCAAGGTGGAAGGGGTGGAGGATTCTAGGAAGTTTTAGTCAGACAGACCTGGCCTGGTTTGTGAATATATTCATTTTACCCGACTGCCTTCAGTACATATGTACATATGTAAATTGAATCTCCTTTTAAACTTCCAACCAGTGTACAGTATTTTCATTTTTACTCCCCAAAAGGGATTAAGTACAATTTCTGTCCCCCAGTCTCAGGTAGCCTGTGGCCCCAAACTGGGACAGAAGCTAATACAGTTCAAGATGGGGACAGGGTTGTGTGCTTCAAGTAGTTAAGCATATCTATCACTAAATTGAGGGGGCTGACGCGCTTTAAGGGGATAATTTATAATTTAAATCACAATGTAATCTTTTCTCTCTTCAATGCAGAAGGAAAAAAAGGGCATGTCTTAGCTATGACCGCAGTCCAACAAACATTTACACAATGAAATCCGTAAATACCTATGACAAAGAACACCCTACCGTAGTAAGATTAAGCACATGCCCTGATTTCCTAATGGAAAGGACTAAGTGGATACAAACTAAGGCCTCCAGATATGTAACAATTACTCCTGAAGCTCTTAACCTTTTCACTATCTTTTCTATTGGAATACTCTTTCCACATGTCATTCAGGTTTGGTGAAGAAGCATTCTGTACTGAAAAACAAAATTGTATTCTGAATTTGATGTATCAGGATCTTAACTGCTTGAATCTTCATCCAGCTGTATCAGATATATAAATAAATATATAAAATAGATTTATAATTAGTAAAATAATCGAAGATGGAGAAATTCTTGGCAATGAACCCAGTCCCTAAAGATCAGGCAGAGAAGTAAAGCAGCAAGCCATGTTCCAGATGACAAGAATCTACCAGTACAAACCCAAACAGAATGTGCCTATTTTCCATGTGTATGTTCCCATCACATCTACTCAGTGCGTTTATTATAGCAGTTCTGAATGAGTCTTCTGTGACTTACTGTACTTTGGTAATAGACAAAAACACTCAGCCCTGCACAGTTTATTGAACTACTTCACACACTCATGATGTTTTTAAGAAATAACAAATACTCTTGCCAATAGCAGTATTACAGTATTCTGGAAATAAAGCAATAAAAATATTTCTTATTCTGCACATGTACTATTTAAAAAAAAATAAACAAAATCTTAAAATATCCTCTTAGCTCTTCAGTTTGTAAAAAAAATCAAATAATACTGTCAAGAGGAATCTAGGTCCTGTTTATAAAAGCCTACCTCATTTTTTCTATTATTCATAGAAATATGAGTAGATATATTTAGCTGTGGCCTACAGGTAAAGTAATTGCTCGTAAAAAAAATACTGGGTGTATTTTAGCTGAAACTGCTTTGAATGTTAACAGTATAAAATATACAGAACAGACATAATACACAACATAACACAACAGCAATTAATCAACAGATGTGAGCCGCAAAGCCAACATGTATAAAGTACAACAACATACAAAGTTTGAGCTGATTTTTGCATCTGGATGTTACCATAATGGAAAGATCAGCAGATCATAAGCAGAGCAAATAATAGCATGATTCATGCAATGGAAAAGGTTGGAAGAAGCAAGCCACCGCAGACAGACTTGAATGGTAGTTAATGTATGAAAAAGCTTACTTCATTTAGAAAGCTCACTAATTGGTCTACCGTTAAATAATCAGTTTTGTCTCCATTGCTGAAAAGAAATTTATTAGAGAATGTAAGTTTTCACATATGATGCTACAGTAGGTATGATTTACATGTTGACATTGTTGACACTTTCCAAACCACCAACTTTTCTATCTGAAGTAGTTCTATAATTTCAAAATGAACAGAAAACATACTAACTGTCTATGGTTGGCACAGTGTATCTCACATACTTCCTATAATTTGGCAAACATTACTTCATAAAACAACATGTAAGTCCTCCAGCTGAGAATAAATTGAGTGAAGAAACTATTTAAACTTCAAATGTCTTTTTTTTTCATTAGTTCACATACTGTGTTAATCACCTAAAGGAGCAAGTTAAAATTACAGTAGTTAGTAAAGCAAACACGATAAAAAGTTCAAGATGCTTCCTCTAACTCATGTAAAAGTTGCTCTAAAATACAGAGTGAACTTTTACATTAACAACCTGAGAGGGAAGGAAGGGGGAAACCAGAGCTGAGTTTACCTCAAATTACTGCTGATGCTACTAGCATTCAAGGTAAGGTAATATTTACAGTGTTCTGCCACTATTAGATATGGAGTAAAAATATAACAAAATGAGTTTAAAGAAAGATTGTATTGAATTTGAACTTACATCTTCTTAAAGAGGTCCTCTATGTCAGTCCGGGGGCATATCTTTTGGGTGAGCTCATAGAATTTCTCATAAGTAAATGCTGCAGGTTCAATTTCATCATTCTGCAACAAAACACAAAGGTACATTTATCCAGCAAAAGAGAGCTATGTTAGCTTCCCAAGAGCATTTCTTGTATCAGTAAAAGAAATCGGGAACTGCTTTAGTGCTTTATCTAGTATACATTTACCTAGTTTCTTTTATATTTTTTGAAGACAGTTCTTATTAATCTTTATCATCATAGATCTCTTTGATGTGCTTATATTCTGACACCACAGTAATATTAATTCTACACAAACACAGAATTAGAAAAGAGTCTTCATTTTTCTTCAGAAGCTTAAATTAAAATCCAGAAGTTCAAAAAAGTGACAAATTTCAGTATTTCAAGGCCAAGGAACACTGAGAAAGAGTGGCAAGTTTGGTGCAATGGTTTTAAAAACCAAAGCAGCTCTTATACAGGGGCATGTAATACTTGCATGAAGGAGAGAACACACGGTTGCTTCCTTCTCTGAACAAGATAAGAACTGCAGCAGTGAGGAAAAGTTTCATCTTGCATGCCAGGCAATAGGACTGGGGATTCAAGTTTTCCTACAGCCCCTCTTCCCTCGTCAGAGACGGTGAGCTGCTGCATCTGCAGGGCTACCATTGACTTGCTGCAGTCAATCCAAGAACCAAAATGAAAGGAGACTAGGCAGGGAGTAAAGTATTCTGTACACATTCTGTGCTCATGTAGTTTGTATGAATGAAGAAAAGGTAATCTCTTACAGAAAAGAAGCCTCATTTAAGAGGTTTGAGGACCACCATGTCACACAGATGTAATTATATTTTGACTTTAGTAAACAATCTACAGTAATAAATTAGTTACTCATGAACAACAGGCATGTTTTTGATGTAAATGACTTAGACAACAATTACAAATGTGAATGATTTATCAATTTATTAGTATATTTTAAAAAGTCATTCAAGATCACTTAAATACCTTTCCACTGGGAAGACCTAATTCCTTAAGTGCTTGAAAGATCACTTTTTCTGTTTTACCTGATGCAAAGGTTCTGGTAATGCTAAAACAAAGAAAGGGGGGAGGAAGGAGAAACATTAGTCATTTTTTGAACAATCACATCTCTCTTTCTTGCTTTTACTGCCAACATTCTCTTCTGGCTTCAACTGATGAATGTAAGCATCTTCCAAGTAATAGTGTAATAGAAAAAGTGCTCTGAGCTTCACAGAGCAGCAGTACTCTGCCTGCAAGCTATCCATTAGAAAATATATCAAAATAATTAACTGCAAAAAGAAATGAAGTATTTTTCTTACGTATTATCATACAAATCCATGCAAGGCATTATTCTGTTTTCTCTTTAAAATTCTACGCACAGATAAGCAACTGTGTTTTACAAGCAGCAGATACTAAAAAGGAGGAGATACATCTCCTGTTTGTGGTGGTTTCCCTATCTTTCTAAGCATTAATCTATGCTTTCCATGTCACTTGTAAGGTAGGCACACACCATTCCTCATGGCAGCTTCCTGCCTCTTTCTTTTTCAAACAGTTGCTGCTAGTGAGAGACCCTTGGCTGCATGGCAAATCTCATTCCCTGATCCCTTATCAGCTGTACTGATGGCGCCTTCCTTGGAATGCTCCTGTGACTTACAACCATTACAGATATCCCTGATCTAGACATACTATACACAACTTATTTAGGATGGTCTCAGCTGCCACTGAAATATTTCCACCAAGCTGATTAACATTTTGTGGGAATCCAAGGTAAGAGAGAAAAATAATGAGCATTTGACTTGCGTTCCCACAATTCAGGATGCCTCTCACGGGGGAGGAAAGATAGTGGGACACCTGGCCCAGGGGAAAAACAAGACATGATGTATGTTAGAGACTGGGCTGTACTCACCTGGATTATGTTAATGAGTTGTTTGTATAAAACAAGTCACTGTGAGGGTGACAGGGCCTTTTTTGTGTTTGGTCCTTTGTCCTGCTCAGGACTTACACTTGCTCTGGCCTGGAGTAAAGAGCACCTGCTCCAATCCAAAGTGTGTCGTAGCATTTGTCAGATGGTTGGCAACAACAAATGGTGGAGAATGTGGGCAACAAGAGAACAAAGCAGTGACAACAGGTGCCCTGTGAGAGTTTTGTCCCTGTAAGTTTGGCCTGTGTGAGTTTGACAGTGTGAGGAACCATTTGCTGGGGCAGAGGAGAGGCACCAATGGGGGTAATGAAACAGCAGAGCTACGCCCTAGATTCAGATCAAGACACCTGATTAGGTGAGAATTTTGTGGGTGAAAATCCTGATATAGTTAATGCTTTTAGTTTTTATTATAATAGCTCCTAGAGTTTAAAAGCTAATAGATAAGACTTCTTTAATACGTTTAAGATTCACGATGGAAAGTATGGGGAATGCAAGGGGGAATACATAATACTAGTAATACCAATGGTAAGAGGTGATATTCATGGGGGTATAGGAACAATAGTAACAATAAATAATGGGTAATTATAATAAGTCTTACGTTATTAGAATAAACTCTGTTAAATAGATGGTAATTGTAGTAGAACTGTTGTTAAGAAAATTCCTAACCTAGTCCAATCTACAGACTACTACCCATTACTGATCTTCCATGTAGGAGGAGAGGAAATAGTGACTAGTGATCCCAGAAAAATTAAAAAAAAAATACTTCAGAGCCTTGGGACGGGTGATATGGGACTCAGGAGCACAAATCATCTTTTCATCTGTTATTCCAGCCAATGGCAGAGACACTGGAATAAGCAGCTGAATGCAGTCTTTTAATACATGGCTCTGTGGATGGTGTCACCACCATAAATTTGGTTCCTTTGATAATGGTATGACCTATACAGCACCAGGGTTGCTGACACCAAACAGGAGACACCTCTCCCAAAGGGGAAAGAGGAGATAGCAGGGCTAGTTGACCGGGCTTTAAACAGGATGTGAAGGGGGTGTGGGACAAAGTAATCAGACCTCCACGTGGCAAGGTGTGGGAGGGCAGATCAGTGTGGGTGCAATGGGGGATTAGTAATCATTTTCAATCTGCTGCCCAGAAGCATCCTGGGGACAGAATAATGCATTCAAAGTTCTGTAGAGATGAGCCATATCCACTTCAGGTATTATCTGCCAACAAGGAAACATCAAGTGGTAATCCACATGGTAGCAATGACATGAGGGGTAGAGATATGCTAGTAGTTACAGACGGACCTGCCCACGCTCAGCCACAAGTACAGACTGAGGAAAGCATGCTCAAAGAATAGGATAAAGGAAAATCAGTAAGTCAGCTCCCATAGAAGCACAACTGAAATGCCTCTACACTAACGCCAAGGAGCATGGGGAAAAAACAGGAGGAATTACAAGTGCAAGTCTACAGGGTTATGATGTCATTGGCATCACTGAGACATGGTGGGATGGATCTCATGATTGCAGTGTGAGGATAGATGGGTATAGACTCTTCAGGACGGACAGGCAGGGGAGAAGGGGAGGGGGTGTTACTCTCTACATCAGTGATAAACTGGAATCCATGAAGCTCAACCTGGGGATGTGCAACACCAAAACAGAGAGCATATGGGTAAAGGTTAAAGGAAAGGCATGGGAAGGGGACATCATTGTAGGAGTCTGCTACAGACCTCTGTATTAGGAAGGCAAAGCAGATGAGGCCCTTTACAAAGAAATAAGAGAAGCTTCATGCTCACAGGCCCTGGTACGCATGGGGGACTTCAGCCACTCTGACGTCTGTTGGATGGACAACACAGCAGAGCACCAGCAATCTAAGAGGTTCCTGGAATGTATTGATGATAACTTCCTCCTCCAAATGGTAGAGGAACCCACAAGAACAGATGTTGTGATGGACCTAGTCCTCACCAACAAGGAGGGGCTGGTGAGTAAAGTGAAGCTGAAGGGTAGCCTTGGATGCAGTTACCATGAAATGCTAGCTTAACACTCTCAAGGCATCAAGGAGGGTGCACAGCAAACTCACTGCTCTGGACTTCAGAAGAGCAGACTTCAATCTCTTCAGGAATCTCCTTGGCAGGATGCCATGGGAAAAAACTGGAAGGAAGGGGGACCCAGGAAAGCTGGTCAATGCTCAAGGATCACCTCCTCCAGGCCCAGGAGCAATGCATGCCAAGGCAGGTAAGAATGCAAGGAGGCCTGCATGGATGAATAGAGAGCTCCTCGATGGACTTAGATGAAAGAAGAAAGCCTACAGAGAGTGGAAGCAAGGACAGGTAACCTGGGATGAATACAAAGATATTGATTGTGGAACCAGAGATCAGGTTAGGAAAGCTAAAGCACAGCAAGAGTTGAACCTGGCTAGGGACATTAAAGGGGACAAGAAGAGCTTCTTCAGGCATATCAGTGAGAAAAGGAGGACTACAAAGAATCTGGGACCCTTCCAGAAGGGAAATGGAATTGCTGGAGACAGGGCACATGGATAAGGCTGAGGTGCTCAATGACTTCTTTGCCTCAGTCTTCAGCAGCAAGGGCTCCAACCACAATGTCCAAGT
>VWZI01000251.1:778625-813163 GCA_013396835.1 Psilopogon haemacephalus | reverse complement strand
CCAACCAGCATGGCTTCACCAAGGGCAAATCATGCCTGACAAACTTGGTGGCTTTCTATGATGAAGTCACAGCAACAGTGCACAAGGGAAGGACAACTGATGTCATCCACCTGGACCTGAGTAAGGCCTCTGACTCTCTCCCACATGACATCTTGGTCACCAAGCTGGAAAAACACAGAGTTGATGGGTAGACAACTCGCTGGATAAGGAATTGGCTGGATGGTTTCACAAAGAGAGTGGTGATCAAGAGCACAATGTCCACCTGGAGACCAGTGACAAGTGGTGTCCCTCAGGGGTCTGTGCTGGGACCAGTGCTGTTTAACATCTTTGTCAGTGACATGGACAGAGGAATCGAGTGCACCCTCAGCAAGTTTGCAGATGACACCAAGCTGTGTGGCACAGTCAACTTGCTAGAGGGCAGGGATGGCATCCAGAGGGACCTGGACAGGCTGGAGAGGTGGGCCCAGGCCAACCTCATGATATTCAACAAGGCCAAGTGTAAGGTCCTGCACCTGGGTCGGCACAATCTCAAGCACAACTCCAGGCTGGGTGGCAAATAGCTGGAGAACAGTCTTGAGGAAAAGGACCTGGGGGTCTGGGTTGATGAGAAGCTCAACATGAGCCAACAGTGTGCACATGTGACCCAGACAGCAACTGTGTGCTGGGCTGCATCAAGAGAAGTGTGGCCAGAAGGGCAAGGGAGGTGATTCTCTCCCTTTACTCTGCTCTCATCATACCCCACCTGGAGTACTGTGTGCAGTTCTGGAACCCCGAGCACAAGGAGGACATGGAGAGAGTCCAGAGGACATGAAGGACATGTTGGAGAGAGTCCAGAGGAGGGCCATGAAGATGATCAGAGGGCTGGAGCACCTCTGCTATGAGGACAGGCTGAGAAAGTTGTGGCTCTTCAGACTGGAGAAGAGAAGGCTTCAAGGAGACCTTATAGTAGCCTTCCAATACCTGAAGGGGGCCTACAGGAGGGCTGAGGAGGGACTATTAACAAGGTCTTGTTATGATGGGACAAGGGGTAATGGGTTTAAACTGAAAGAGGGGAGATTTAAACAGGGTATTAGGAGGAAGTTCTTCATAGTGAGAGTGGTGAGACACTGGAACATGTTGCCCAGGGAGGTTGTGTCTGCTCCCTCTCTGGAGGTGTTCAAGGCCAGGTTGGATGAGGCCTTGAGCGACCTGTTCTAGTGGGAGGTGTCCCTGCCTATGGCACAGGGGGGTTGGAACTGGATGATATTTGAGGTCCCTTCCAACCTAAATGATTCTAAGATTCTATTAATATAAGTGGTTAATAATTATAATGAAATATCATAATAGGAATAAGTTTGGAGTAAGTTTAATAGGATAAGCTGTTTTTAAGGTTATAGGTTAGCAATTCTCCTTTAGGTTGACTGACATAAAGGTTTGGGGTTTTTTTCTGTATGCCATGGCATTTCCAAAGAGCTCTATGTAATGTAACAGCTGTGAGGCCATGCAGCAAGACCTGGACAGACTGGACAGATGGACACAGACAAACCCAATGAAGTTCAACAGAGACAAGTGCAGAGTCCTGCACCTGGAAAGGAATAATAAACCGCACTAGTACAGGCTGGGAAGTGATTTGCCTGGAGAGCATCCCTGTGGAGAGGGACATGGGAGTCCTGGTGGATAACAAGTTATCCATGGGACAGCAATGTGCCCTTGTGGCTAAGAAGGCCAATGGGATCCTGGGGTGTATTGGGAAGAGTGTGTCCAGCACATCCAGGGAGGTTCTCCTTCCCCTCTGCTGTGCCCTGGTGAGACCTTACCTTGAATACTGCATTCACTTTTGGGCTCCCCAGTTGAAGAGTGACAGGGATCTTCTGGAGAGGGTCCAGCAGAGGGCTATGAGGATGATTAGGGGACTGAAGGGCATGCATTATGATGAGAGGTTGAGGGGCCTGGGGCTTTTTAGTCTGCAGACAAGAAGACTGAGAGGGGGTTTAATCAATGTATATAAATATCTGAGGGCTGGGTGTCAGGAGCAGGAGGACAGGCTCTTCTCACTTGCTCCCTGTGATAGGACAAGGAGTAACGGGTGGAAGTTGCAGCACAAGAGGTTCCACCTCAACACAAGGGGAAACTTCTAATGTAAGGGTCACAAAGCACTGGAACAGGCTCCCCAGAGAGGTTGTGGACTTTCCTTCTCTGAAGACTTTCAAGGCCCATCTGGATGTGTTCCTCTGCGATCTGTGCTAGAGTATATGGTCCTGCTCTGGCAGGGGGGTTGGACTTGCTGATCTCCTTGGGTCCCTTCCAAGACCTAATATCCTGTGATCCTGTGTATCATCATTTTTTCATTTGTTTGGGTTTGTGTGTGTGTGTTTGTTTTTTGTTTTGTTTTTCAGAAATCAATTCAATGGTTTAACTTCAACACAGTATTTTGATTTATAGATTTTTAGCATTAGCACAGAAAAGGTCAAGAGTTTAGAGAAGAGATAATTATTGGATGTTTTTGGGTTTTTCTTCTTATCAATGGTAGTACTTTAGGATAGGAATCATGTTAAGATTTACAAGAATAGAACAGTTGTTTTTACCCTGGCAAAGTTAAAATGACAAGGATTACCAGATTCAGTTTTCATACACACACAGATTTCAGTTGCAGAATGTTAGATTAACTACCAGCTTTCTACACCAGATACATAAAAAGAGGTGATACCTCTAAAAGATGGCTTGCTACATGCCACTGCAGCAATTAAAAGGTACCATCACACCTATGCAGTTATATGCTCAGTTAGTTTGCAATCACAAAAGTGCATGAAAAAATTAAAACAGATAACAGACCTGCCTACCTTTGTGCCCAGTAAGATCACAGAGCAGATCCTCCTGGAGGCACTACTAAGATAGGAGAATAGTGAAGAGGTGACTGGGTACAATCAGCATGGCCTCACCAAGGGCAGAACCTGCCTGACAAACCTGGTGGCCTTCTAGGAACAGGTCACAACATTAATAGAGGGGTGAGCAACTGATGTCATTTACCTGGACCTGAGCAAAGCCTTTGACACTGTCCCACACCACATCCTGGTCTCCAAGCTGGTGAAACATGGGTTTGATGGGTGAACCACCAGGTGGATAAAGAACTGGCTTGGGGGTGCTGGTGGACGAGAAGCTCAACATGAGCCGTCAGCGTGCACTTGCAGCCCAGAAAGCCAACCAGCTCCTGGGCTGCATCAGGAAAAGTGTGGCCAGCAGGTCGAGGGAGGTGGTTCTCCCCCTCTACTCCACTCTGACGAGACCCCACCTGGAGTACTGTGTCCAGTTCTGAAACCCCTAATACAAGACGGATGTGGACATCCTGGAGTGTGTCCAGAGAAGGGCCATAAGGCTGCTCAGAGGTCTGGAACACCTCTCCTATGAGGAGAGACTCAAAGAGTTGAGGCTGTTCAGGCTGGAGAAGAGGAGGCTCCTAGGTGACCTTATTGTGGCCTTCGAGTATCTGAAGGGGGCCTACAAAAAAACTGGGGAGGGAATTTTTAGGCTACCAGGTAGTGACAGGACTAGGGGGAATGGAGCAAAACTGGAGGTGGGGAGATTCAGACTGGATGTGAGGAGGAAGTTGTTCACCATGGGGGTGGTGAGAGCCTGGAATGGGTTGCCCAGGAAGGTGGTTGGGGCCACATCCCTGGAGGTGTTTAAGGCTGGATGAGGCTCTGTCCAGCTTAATCTAGGGTAGGGCGTCCTTGCCCATGGCAGGGGGGTTGGAACTACATGATCATTGTGGTCCGTTCCAACCCTGACTGATTCTATGATTCTACAGAGTATGTAATAGATGGTCACTTTACAAGAGAAGCATTCCCTGTAATATTGCAGCATGGGTAATACTTACACCTGCTTATGCTAACTTGACACCCTTGACTTTTAAAAATATAAAAGTGAGAATTCTCCAGATACATAACACAGAGAGATTCAGCCTAGAAAAGGCCAATAGATCTGTTAGTGTAGGAAAAGAATGTGTGTGTTGCCTACAGGTCTTCAATGGATGTCAGCTTGTTGTGTCCAGCTTGCTTTTCGCAGTGAGCAGAAGTTTCGCTCAGATGGCCACGCAGACACTGTGGCAAGGAATTGAGATGTATCATGGGATATGAATGTTGCTAACCTTATTTACCTCCATCACATCTAAAATTGTAACCCGTAAGCGTGAACGAACAAGAGGAAGTGCACATGTATAGGATAATAGCTGCATTATCCTCATACTATGCTAGGAGTTACTTTTGTACAAGCTTTAGTCACACTTAATGAATTGGGTTAGTGCAACAAGCAAATGCTATTTTACAAGCTTCCAGCAATCCTTTTTTGGGTAAGACAGGAAACACTGCAAAATAGAGCTGCCATTGACACTTGCTATCGGCTCAAGGGCTGGATGCACTCATTGGTAAAGATGGACAAAGTTGTTTTGTTGGTCCTCTGTTTAGCAATGTTTAAAGTGCTATGTTTGTTATCTTTTCACAAAGGGCACTATCTTAGTTGTAAAATGAAAAGGGGAAATTGTGGGAATGCAATATAAGAGAGAAAAATAACGAGCATTTGACCTCCATTCCCACAATTCAGGATGCCTCTCACGGGGGAGGAAAGATAGTGGGACACCTGGCCCAAGGGAAAAACAAGACATATTGTATGTTAAAGACTGGGCTGTACTCGCCTGGATTATGTTAATTAATTGTGTGTATGATGAGATAAAAGGAGTCACCATGAGGGTTACAGGGCCTTTTTTTGTCTTCTGCTTTTGGTCCTTTGTCCTGCACGGGCCTTATACTTGCTCTGGCCTACAATAAAGAGCACCTGATTCAATCCAAAGTGTGTCATTGCATTTGTCAGATGACTGGCAGCAACAACACTCTTTTCCTTCTGTGAAACAGGGTCATTTCACTATGCATGCAACCGAAAATCTGGTTTTGTCTGAAATTAAATAAATTATATTAAAGCTTGACTAATTAGTATGATTAATGTGAAAGCATTTGGTCTATTTTTATTTCTATTTGAGATTAAATTGAATAATCTCTGACTCTGGAAAAGCAGATCCAAATTTGACAGTTTCTCCTTCCTTCTGTTTGAGAGTTAAGCTAAACCAATGTGTCCCACTACACCCTGAATTCTGGTGTCTCAGTCTAGATAGAAAAACTGTAGTCTGTATCCAATACCTATTTCTAATGCTAACAAAAGTTGTACGTTTAGAAAGACTCCATGGTTGGCTGATAAGAAAATATTGCTTTTTATTGCCAAATGAGACAAGTATTTGCTGAGACTTTTCATTAATCTCATGCATACAAAATAATATCAGATGATGAAAGACATGAAACAAACTGTTGCTGTTATTTGTTGCCATGGCAATTCACAGTTGATTTACTCTTCAAAACATTTTAGACTGCTTATGTAAATATTTTTATAATATTTCAATTAAGGAAGCATAAAATATTTTATCATTTAGTTATTTACAAATTTTGGGCTTTTTTTTTTTTTTCCCCTATGCTCTTATAACAGCTAGATTTCTATTCCCTACTTAGGCACCTAAATAAATTATTTGATCTTCCAAACCTGATAAACATTGAGATGTTTTCATTACAATATAGGCAATTTTACTTCAAGCACTTGTTTCTTACAAAAATCTAAACACAGGAGTAATGTTAGCTCTACAATTTGATACTTNGATTAATTTCTGGGGTGCTCCGTCATTCTATGCCGGGACAGTCTCCACCCCTGTAAAAAAAATTCTGTGTGTTCTAATGAATTGGGCTCAAATAATAAATCTCATGTAAAATATGTAACATGGGTGTAGTAATTAACAAAACAACCTGTGAGCCACGATTCCATGGCTGCAGAGAAGTTCTTTTTGATGCCAAACTATTTTTTTTATTTCACCAAGGATGACAGCAAAGACAGCTGCAATTTGTAATGAGAGCAGCAGTTCAGAAAAGATTGCATGAATCAAAAAACACTGTGAAAATACAGCAGGACACCTTCAGTTTCCCAAGGATATTGTAAATAAAATTACTTTTCGTTCTCTTGGAAGAGACTACATCCTAGCAGATTTACATTCACCTTTCTGTATGCCTTGAAAGAAAACTAAACTACTCCAGATGCAGGCAAGTTTCTGCTCAACAGTTACCTACAAGTATTTGCTCCTCATGTTCTTCAGTGGTTTGGGGCTTTTTATGGTAACATTGTGAATGCACTGCCTCATAAATACTTAAAATACTTCCAATGTACTTTTGGTATGGGCTGAGGACTGACCTGTTGGAGGGCAGTAAAGGCAAAAAGGATCTGGGGGTCCTAGTGGATGGGAGGTTGACCATGAGCCAGCAGTGCTCCTGGCCAGGAAGGCCAATGCCATTCTAGGTCGAGAGAGGTTCTCCCCTCTACTGTGTCCTGGTGAAGCCACATCTGGAGTACTGTGTCCAGTTCTGGGCCCCCCAGTTCAAGAGAGACACAGAACTGCTTGAGAGAGTCCAGAGCCAAACAGATGATTAAGGGAATGGATCATCTCTCTTATGAGGAGAGACTGAGGAAGCTGGGGCTCCCTAGCTTGGAGAGGACACTGGGAGGTGACCTCATCAGTGTTTATAAATATGTAAAGGATGAGTGCCAAGAGGATGGAGCCAGGCTCTTCTCAGTGACACACAATGACAGAATAAGGGGGGCAATGGGTGAAAACTAAAGCATAGGAAGTTTCATGCAAACATGAGGAGGAATTTTTTCACTGTGAGGGTGACAGAACACTGGAACAGGCAGCCAAGGGTGATTGTGGAGTTTGTCTCTCTGGAGATATTCCAAACCCACCTGGATGTATTCCTGTGTGATCTGATATAGGTGATTCTGCTCTGGCAGGGGGGTTGGACTAGATGATCTTTTGAGGTCCCTTCCAGCCCCTGACATTCTGTGATTCCCAGATCTGGGATTGAGAGGTTTGAAGCTGTGGCATTTTGTTAATACATTAAATTACTTGGTTACTACAGACCTTCATCACGTTCTAGCCATTACTCCAAAAAAACAACATTTAAACTGTTCAATCTTTTACCACAGCTCCACTGAATTCATCAGTTTGACTAGAGCTGGAAGTACTACTGCCTACACTGTACAAGAAATTATCTAAAACTATGACTTCCAACCACAATCTAAATATTGAAACAGATTTCTTCCACATGATCTGGAGTAATCAATACAAAACTTATGTATTAGAAACATGTAATTTCAAATTAACTTAATTAAACTAATGTAAAACAGATTTAAGCCTCATTTGTCATAAGTTAGATTTTTTTAAAAAATAATGTTATAGTTAGAAGCAAAAGCAGGTTACAGCATTTGAAATGCAGTTATACAAGGGATAAGCATAGACTGAACATAGCTGACTTTTAAATGGGCTTTAATTGAACAGGTACAACTTGCACATACAGAAAATCCATGTTCTGCCACCAGAAACCTGCAGAACACAAGCAGATTTTTCTTTAACGCATTATTAACAGTAGTACTAAAACTCTGAGAATACAAAATACTGTATTAAACGCCCCGGTCCTTCTAAAATCTGTAGAAGCAGTTCTAGACTGCTAGAAGGTGCTATGCTGGACTTAGTCGTCACCAACAAGGAGGGGCTGGTGAGTAAAGTGAAGCTGAAGGGTAGCCTTGGATGCAGTTACCATGAAATGCTAGTTTAAGACCCTCAAGGCATCAAGGAGGGTGCACAGCAAACTCACTGCTCTGGACTTCAGAAGAGCAGACTTCAATCACTTCAGGAATCTCCTTGGCAGGGTGCCATAGGCAAAAACTGGAAGGGAAGGGGGACCCAGGAAAGCTGGTCAATGCTCAAGGATCACCTCCTCCAGGCCCAGGAGCAATGCATTCCAAAAAAGAGCAAAGCAGATAAGAATGTAAGGAGGCCTGCATAAATGAATAGAGAGCTCCTCGATGGACTTAGATGAAAGAAGAAAGCCTACAGAGAGTGGAAGCAAGGACAGGTAACCTGGGATGAATACAAAGATATTGATTGTGGAACCAGAGATCAGGTTAGGAAAGCTAAAGCACAGCAAGAGTTGAACCTGGCTAGGGACATTAAAGGGGACAAGAAGAGCTTCTTCAGGCATATCAGTGAGAAAAGGAGGACTACAAAGAATCTGGGACCCTTCCAGAAGGGAAATGGAATTGCTGGAGACAGGGCACATGGATAAGGCTGAGGTGCTCAATGACTTCTTTGCCTCAGTCTTCAGCAGCAAGGGCTCCAACCACAATGTCCAAGTTCTAGAGGGCAAAGGTAAGGACCGGGAGAAGGAAGACCTGCCCATTATAATTGGAGATCATGCTTGTGAGCACCTAAGGAATCTGAATGTGCACAAGTCCATGGGGCCTGATGAGATCCACTCACGGGTCCCGAGGGAACTGGGAACAGTTGCCAAATCACTGTCCATTGTATTTGAAAGGTGATGGCAGACTGGTGAAGTTCCTGCCGACTGGAAAAAGGGCAAATGTAACACTCATCTTCAAGAAGGGAAAAAAGGATGACCCCGGGAACTACAGACCAGTCAGCCTCACTTCTGTTCCTGGCCAGATCATGGAGCAGATCCTCCTCAAGGCTTTGCTAAGGCAGATGGAAAACAAAGCAGAGGTGCCTGATGCCAACCAGCATGGCTTCACCAAGGGCAAATCATGCCTGACAAACTTGGTGGCTTTCTATGATGAAGTCACAGCAACAGTGCACAAGGGAAGGACAACTGATGTCATCCACCTGGACCTGAGTAAGGCCTCTGACTCTCTCCCACATGGCATCTTGGTCACCAAATTGTGAAAACACAGACTTGATCGGTGGAGCACTCGCTGGATGAGGACTTGGCTGGATGGTTTCACAAAGATAGTGGTGATCAAGAGCACAATGTCCACCTGGAGACCAGTGACAAGTGGCATCTCTCAGGGGTCAGTGCTGGCACCAGTGCTGTTTAACATCTTTGTCAGTGACATGGACAGAGGAATTGAGTGCATCCTCAGCAAGTTTGCAGATGACACCAAGCTGTGTGGCACAGTCGACTTGCTAGGGGGCAGGGATGGCATCCAGAGGGACCTGGATAGGCTGGAGAAGTGGGCCCAGGCCAACCTCATGAAATTCAACAAGGCCAAGTGTAAGGTCCTGCACCTGGGTCAGCACAATCCCAAGCACAACTCCAGGCTGGGTGGTGAGTGGCTGGAGAGCAGCCCTGAGGAAAAGGACCTGGGGGTCTGGGTTGATGAGAAGCTCAACATGAGCCAACAGTGTGCACATGTGACCCAGACAGCAGCTGTGTGCTGGGCTGCATCAAGAGCAGTGTAGCCAGCAGGGCAAGGGAGGGGATTCTCTCCCTTTGCTCTCGTCAGACCCCACCTGGAGTACTGTGTACAGTTCTGGAGCCCACACCACAAGAAGGACATGGAACAGCTGGAGCAAGCCCAGAGGGGGGTGACAAAGATGATCAGAGGACTGAAGGACCTCTGCTATAAGGACAGGCTGAGAGAGCTGGGGCTCTTCTATTTGGAGAAGAGAGGACTTTGAGGAGGCCTTGTAGTAGTCCCCCAGTACATGTAGGGGACCTACAGCAGTGCTGGGGAGGGGTATTTACGAGATCTTGTAATGACAGGACAAGAGGTAATGGGTTTAAACTGGAAGAGGAGAGATTTAAACAGTATGTTAGGAGGAAGTTCTTTACAGCGAGGGTGGTGAAATACTAGAATACAGGCTGCTCAGGGTGGTTGTGTTTGCTGCTTCCCTGGAGGTGTTCAAGACCAGGCTGGATGAGGCCCTGAGCGACCTGTTCTAGTGGGAGGTGTCCCTGCTTATGGCAGGGGGCTGGAACTGGATGATCTTTGAGGTCTCTTCCAACCTAAATCATTCTATGATTCTAGACTCTCGCTGATAAAATTTATTGCAGTCTAAAAGATGAAACTAGTGCTCCCAAGGCTTTTGCATTACTTAGTGTCAGAACTTTTTCTGTCTCAGATACAGTAGGTTGATAGTAATAGATATATGTGTCAAAGAATGTTAAATTCCAAAAGCAGTTGAGAAGAATCTTCATAACTTTGCCATCCCCAACTGTACTAACAAGGAGTCAGGAATATTTATGCCATTTACCACTAACCAGTCTAAGGAGGACTTTCACCTTCTCAGGGCTGCTTATTCCCTACAGTCATGTGCCAGCTGCAAAAAATCAGAATTAAATCCGGAAACAAATGCAAGGATTTCCAATGTGAGATTATTTTTACCTTAGTGCTTTAATGCACTTTACTGTAAAAATTAAATATAGGTGATATTGTGATATATAATATCCTGCATCTTAAGAGGTCTGTTGGGTATTCCGTTTCTCAGAGATTAACCTTGCTATCTGCACTTCCAGAATTACAGCAATTGCTGCAGGAATCCATGAGTAGCAGAAGGAGGTGTAGGTTTGACGAAGCAGAGCTACCTAGATAACACTGTATTTAAAATCAGGTGTATGGGAAGGGTTAACCATAGCAATCTGGAGGTTAGCTGAAGGGAAATAATCAATGGTTTAAACCAACGGAAAGAGGTACTACGGAGATGTTTTGGTAAACAATGTGAAACTTGGTGCACTTTGTATAGCCAACCCATTTTGCTCACATTTCTCAGTGCTTCCTGGCTCACTTTCCTCATTCTCACTACCCTCCTGATGCATCTAACTCCCTATTGTTTCCTCTTATCCATGTTCCATCTCTGCACAAAGTGTTTGTGGGAGAAGGAGAGCAGTAATGAAGTCTCCACATCCTAGGCAGCCCAGTGCTGAGACACCCAAGTGACCTCATCCCACTTTATGGTAAGTAGCTCTTACTCATCTTATCCTTCATCAGAGCTCTGATTCACCACTGTCCAATATAGGTCTACAAAGCAGATTGAGGTTCCCCCCCCCCACCCCCTTCCTCCTCTATTACTTTCCTCTAGCCTCTCACTGACATCTCCTCATGGAACTTCTTTACTGTAACAGTCACAGAGCACTGGAAAAGGCTCCCCAAAGAAGTTGTGGAGTCTCCTTCTTTGGATACTTTCAAGGCCTGTTTGAACACTTTCCTCTGTGACCTGAGCTAGATTATGATCCTGCTCTGGCAGGGCACTGGGACTCTCTTTGGGTCCCTTCCAACCCCTGACATCCTGTGATACAGCGCTTCCTGGATAAGCACCAAACAGCTGCTTTGTTTCACCCACACTAACATAGTGCATATTTTGGAGCACTCAGATATAAAGTTCAGCTTCCCTCTGCACACTATGGAATAGCAGATCCCTTACAAATTTATACGCAAGCTACTTTGGCGATTTGATTCACATTAAACTGAAATAGTGCAAATTTGAATGTAAAGATTTGATACACTGGAACAAACAGACTGAACTCTCTTCAGCTATATGCAGGCTTGTCTGCATACACAGATGACCCTGCTGCAGCACAACAGAGAGAATTTATGTCTTGCTAAATGCAAAGTGAGTATTTTCCAGCAGAAACAGTTTCAGAAAAGTGAGAGCACTATAAATCCATACTGAGGAATAAAGCTTTATGTTCAAACACAGGCAGAAAGCTCTGAAATCCCCAAAATTAATTTGTCTCTCTAGTATTGTTCCCTCAGCATTATCCATCAGTTGATATTCCTCTTGGGACTTCTGCACAGAAAGTTCCTCATGGCAGTTTAGATTGAGTTTGAGAAACTAGC
This sequence comes from Psilopogon haemacephalus, assembly GCA_013396835.1. Taxonomy (NCBI): domain Eukaryota; kingdom Metazoa; phylum Chordata; class Aves; order Piciformes; family Megalaimidae; genus Psilopogon; species Psilopogon haemacephalus. Next base: position 801,472 of record VWZI01000251.1, on the reverse strand, counting down.
AGGGGCTTGGCAATGTCAAAGCTGAAAGATTAACACACCAAAGCAGGTCAAACACCATCAAGGTGTTTGAGTTATGAAACTAAAGAAATCCTGGTATGCAGCATGGCAGACCCTTTGTGTTTTTGCAGATTATTCTATAGATGCAAAATTCTCTCTTACTCCCTTGATAAAAACTGTGTTGTGAGGCTTATCTTACAAAGTCCTCCTTCCTGCTTCCCTCTGTGATTTTCTATTTATGAAAAAAAAAAGCATGCCACAAAAATGGTTTTCAAATACTGCATGAAAAGGAAAGAAGCTCAGTGTATCAGCAAGAATTGATTTCTAGAGCAGGAGTGGGGAAGAGTTACTAACTAGCAAGACAGGAGTGAAAATCAGTAACTTGAAATAATTAATGAGTGTACAGAAAGAAAAAACTGTTCTAAGTTTTCTGTTATTGATATGGAATGCAACAATTTGTTTACCATGTGGAGAAAACAAAGTATTATCCTGTGGTTCCTATAAAAGCAAAGGTACTTTTGGCACAGCTGTATCTGTCTCTTACAAGGAACCACATTTTAACACGCACATTTTTGTCCTCTACTTAAGCAGCCTGCAAGATTTTACAGTTCCTTTAGTAAGTATTTAATGAAGGTTTACAACTGAAATCCCACCTCAGACTTTGAGGAGTTCTAAACTGACACAACAGATGCTCTTAGATTTGAGTGACTTTGGAAACAATTACAAGCACTTCTATCTTCATTAATAGGTTGAGAAGAAGGCTTGCCTAATTTAACAATGGGGTATGGAATTCAGAGAAGTTTGACTACTTAGGTACTTATTTTTACATATCTATTAGTAATAAATTGATATTATACTTCATCATTAAGCCACAGAATTTTATTAATATTATACAACTAGTACCTTATAAAAGCTGGAGTTCCCAATTGTGCTTACCTCCGAACTGGAATTTTCCCATTTGTGTTTGTTAGAAAGGCCAGTTTCATCCAGCTGAAATTAAGAAAAATATATTTTTTAAATGCTATTTATTAAAATTGGGATCTAAACACATTCATCTTAAGACAACTGCCATGTCTGTGTGATGAGAACCAAGAAGTAAATGTTATGAAATAAAACCATTTTTCTACAACCTTTTAGGGCTTGAGGCACAGCAGTTCTTAAACTGTAAAGAGAAGAGCATCCCAGAACAATCAGCCCAGCAATTAACACAACTGTGAAGACAAGACTCATGGGGTTTTGTTTGCATGTGCATCAATGAAATAACAAACCAGACAACACATCAATAAATCAAATGAACAGTTATAAAATCTTTTTTACATTTTCCTGGCTAAGTGCTGGATATAGACTCTTCTGGTCACAATGAAAGATAAAGCTCACTAATATAATATCATTTTCTTTATTAAACTTTTCTGTGATTGCAAATGCTGAAGTACAAAAACCTTTCTTTTTAATTAAAAAAATATATCTGAAAAGGAAGATAGAAGGATAGGAGAATAAAGAAGAAAGAGTAAGAATTAAAGTAACTTACTGTTTCTTAAGACATGTCATTGGACTGACATTGTTAGCTCTAAAGTTATGTATGATGGATCCAAGCCCTTCTACCCATTGCTGAAAAAAAAACCAAAACAACAAAATAAATAAAAATATGGAAACAAAATTACAAAAACTGAAGATGGGAAAAAGTAGGAAAGTCTGTCTTGGGGGAAGGCTGGTCTTCCTCACAGGTATGGATAATGTAAATAACCTAAATTAGGGAAAAACGTACCTACTTCACAGCCTGTAACACCATGGAAAAGGTCAGCCACATTTTGCCCGTTACTAAGTGAGAATGCTTTCCATTCTTCCAACTATTACATGTATCAGCAGCAGCACTATTAAAACAGTTTATTGCCAGCAAAGGTAGTTGGTACACTGATTGATTTATTAAGCTTTCTATATATAGGCTGTAGAAACATCCCAAGCACAAATACAGGCTGGGTGGTGAGTGGCTGGAGAGCAGCTCTGAGGAAAAGGACCTGGGGGTCTGGGTGGATGAGAAGCTCAACATGAGCCAACAGTGTGCACATGCGACTCAGACAGCAACTGTGTCCTGGGCTGCATTAAGAGAAGCATTGCCAGCAGGGCAAGGGAGGGGATTCTCCCCCTTTAATCTGCCCTCATCAGACCCCACCTGGAGTACTGTGTGCAGTTCTGGAGCCCCCAGCACAGGAAGGACATGGAACTGCTGGAGAGAGTCCAGAGGAGGACCACGAAGATGATCAGAGGGCTGGAGCACCTCTGCTATGAGGACTGGCTGAGAGAGTTGGGGCTTTTCAGCCTGGAGAAGAGAAGGCTTCGAGGAGACCTTATAGCAACCTTCCAGTATCTGAGGGGGGCCTACAGGANNTTGGAGGTGTTCAAGGCCAGGCTCGATGAGGTCTTGAGCGACCTGATCAAGTGGGAGGTGTCCCTGCCTATGGTGGGGGGTTGGAATTGGATGATCTTTAAGGTCTCTTCCAACCTAAACCATTCTGTGATTTTATGTCACCCTTCCAGTTGTGACTGGGAATGTCAGTTATTACTTAGCCACATTATGTGATGACATATTTATCTGGTCCAGTTTTTTAAAAAGGAACGGAACAAATTATTAATAAGCTAGAGCAAGGCACAGATAGGCACATCAATAGTTCTGTGACACTGACCTGATCTAACACTCTGTGACATATTCAACACCTGATTGCTTTCTTGCTTTAATTCCTCAAAGAAATGCAACATTCCAGTCATCTTCAGGATGACTTTCAGCCAGCAGCAGCATAACAGCATTATTTTATTCCTTTTTATGGATCAATTTTTCTACTCTAGCTTGCACCTGGGCCTTGCAGTACCATATAGAAGAAGCTTAAGGATTATGTCCTAACACGAACACTCATGAATTTCAGTAAGAATCCTGACAAGATAAAGTTGTAGAAAGAGAAAAAAACTACAGCCCTACAAGCCAAGTTTGATCTCAATTATGCCATTGTAATGCTAGGATTACTCAACACATAATTTACATTGGTGGAACTGAGACTTAACCTTGTGAATGAACCTTATGAAACCACTGCTTAACCTTATGAATAAAGCTTCTTGCTTCCAGCCAAATTCTATGCATGCAGCTTGAATTGACTTGGACAAGATCTGGAATTTATTTGACTCTTATAAACAGATGCAGATGAGTGTATTTTTCTTCTCATGAATGAACCCTGTACATCGACAAAACAGACGAAAAAAAATCACCATTTTTATAGGAGGAATACTAATATCTTTGGAAAATGGCCTAATGTGAACTGCCAGCAGTAAATCCCTATAGGCACATATCACACAAAGTAAAAGAATATTAGGGGTTGGAAGGGACCTTCAGAGATCAAAGTCTATGGTATCAATACAGCAGATAAACACACTTAAGCAGACCGTTGTACTCACAACATTACAAGCACACTACAAACTCCCTTTGGAACAAGAAATTGTTAATCAGACACCCTTAAAAATGGACCTTATGAATCTACATTGCTTTAGGAAAAATAACAATTTATTAAGGTATTTATTAATATTTAATTATTTCTTTCCAAATTAATTTTTAAAGGACTGCTACATAAAATGTATGTCGATAAGTAAGTGTGTAGCTAAGAACTGCCTCGAAACAGAAGCCTGCTTATGAGAAATGCTAGCATTTGGGGGTTTCTTAGCTGTGTTTTTGGGCTTGAAAACAACCCACCAGTAACACTCTGCTTTCTCATTTGTCTTTTCCCAACTGCATGAATAAGATAACTCAACAGTCATAGTAAGGACGTACTACCTAGGAATATACAGAAAACAAGGTTCATGGGGAGACACAGTATTATTTATTAGAACTAACATAACTGGAAGTCACTAAGAAACTTGGGAAACAGACAAATCAATATTTGTTGGAAAAGATAAGATGATACATAAATAGTGTTTGTGATAATTTCAGGACAGTTGCCTGAAGAAGCCTTACATATAGCTCAAAGTCCTTGAACTGTCAAAATTCAACTATCACCGCTCAACTATGATCAACTACATTTGAGGTTTTGTGGTTTGTTTGGTTTTGCGTGGGATTATGTGGGGAGGTTTTTTGTTCTTTGTTGTTGCGGTGGTGGTGGTTTTGGTTTGTTCTTGTTTTTTAAAACAGTAAATTGTACATTACTGCTGCATTAACACTGTCATATGTCTCCTCATATGACACACATTAGATTGTAGCCCCTTATAAGTTCTTCAGCACTGACCCATACAGTAAAATGGCATAAGCACTGCAAACTAAATACCCCTGCAAAATTAAATTACACAAAATGCATGCTGTCAATAAGCTTCAGTCCTTCATAACTTTCATTTTTTTCCTGCTAAAAACATCACTGATGCAGCATTGGCAATGTCACCACTTCAACACAAAATAAACATAACTGGGTCCATGACGATTTTAAAGCAATGGAGAGGGAGAGGGCAAACAAAAGGAAAGGGAAAGGGAAAAAAGAGAAAAAAAAAAGAAAAAAGAAAAAGAAAAAGAAAAAAGAAAAAGAAAAAGAAAAAGAAAAAGAAAAAGAAAAAGAAAAAGAAAAAGAAAAAGAAAAAGAAAAAGAAAAAGAAAAAGAAAAAGAAAAAGAAAAAGAAAAAGAAAAAGAAAAAGCTTCCAGACCATGAACATACTATACTGAATCAAAATTACATAAGATTAATTTATGATTGTGGAATTATTTTTAACATACACACTCAGTGCAACTCATTCAAACTCTTTGTCCTTCTGAGCCTGAGAAGTCTCTAACAACTACCTTCATAATAATTTTTAAGACACTTTGATCTAGTGCACAGATATCCACAAAATACCCAAAGCCTGAATACTCTGACAAATGTCAAGCTGGCAATATATCATTTTCATGTCAATGAACCATTCCCAGATTTAATGTACTTTTGTCTGATGACCTTGTGAGAGGAATGAAAAAGCAGCTCACTTTTCTCAGTTAACATGCTATGAAGAACATAACCACAGCCTTGCTTGTATGCTATGACAGGACTCCATATTCTACAGATCAAGCTGAAAGACCTGTAAACCTATGTAAGTAAACAGTGATAAAGATCCTCAATTCTTTTTTTTCATGCTCAGCATTTCCAAGTCACTACCTCTCCAAAGAATGAAAATCCTGTAACAAGATGAAATTGTGAGATAAGATAGATAAGAAACACTTCACTTGGGTCTTACAGAAAGTAGCTAAAAAATGATAGAAATATAGGATACATTTGATTCTTACTGATGCTGGTTCTAAATGTTTTCCAGATTTCAGAATATGACTCAGTACTTTTAATCTGGCAATGTAGCTTTGAATCATTCTCTAGATAATGGGAATTATTCCATATTCACATAAAAGAGGAACCTAGGCCCTGGTATCTAATCCTAGAGAAACACTACCATGAAAAGTAAAAAAAACAAAAAAAAAAACCCAACAAATGAAACGCCCCCCCCCAAAAAACACATACAAAACCCCAACAAACAAACACACCCCCCCCAAATTAACAAACCACACCCTAAACACAGACTCTTAGGCTGACAGCCAGCTGGAATAAACAGATAGTGTTGTTTTTCTCAAACAAGGTCCAACATTGTCAAATATCTCTAAAAGGTGAAAGTGCACGAAAAAAAAGATCAAAGAAATTCTCGTCTCTTGCTGTAGTACACAGATGCATCTGAGGCATTTAGTGACCTTATGTTCTTTGGGGTTCATCTACGAAACACAGGCTGCAGCAGCAGCAGGGCACACATTAAGGATGTCAACTGTCTCTTTTAGCCATCAACCTTTCATTTATAAGGGTTAAAAAGGTAAAAAACAATTATGAAAGGCTAAAAATTACCACAATCTACAGCTTATGAAATCCTAGACAAGGTCATCCATGTGTTATTTGCAGATGAGGTCTGTATTCTCCAGATCTTGAGACTTGACTTTCACATTTTCAGTGCAATCTCTCCACAGTTGCTTGAATTAAGTAGAATTCATTAGGAAATTTGAGGAGGCAAGGAGACATGGCCTTCTGGTTCAGGTATTCAGTGTCTGTGACTGACTGTCAGTCAAGGGCTTGACAGCCTGAAAGTTCAGGAAACCCACAGAGAATATTATGTTTCCCAGCTCTTAATAAGGCAAACCTGGCCTGACAGGACTCCCTGGTACTTTGCCCTCATTCAACAATGCAGTAACCAGTAGATGTCCCTCTTCTCCCAATGCAGATGTCTCAGAAATAATTTCCATTCTGTGAAAATTACAATACCTCTAGTGTAAAACCGTATAAAAAATATGCCCTTCCTGAACAACGGCAGTACAGACTTGCAGGATGTTGCTGTGAAATTTTGTTACAACAATAAAAGGGACTTCCAACATCAAAGCTGAGGCTCTCACAAGCATCCTGTATTAGGAACTGCCTGATGTGTCCAGACTGCTGCACCTTTCCACAAAGTTTTCCGCTCCAGAATTATTTTTTCAGCATTGGAGGATGCTACTCTGAAATTGCCTGAAAAACTCACATTAGCTGCTTTTGCATACAAACTGACAAAACCATAAAAGCTTTATACCTTGAAATCGACCTCTGGTCTACAAGAACAAAGGCTGAAGTTTTCAATTCACTGGTAATTCCACAGTATAGCCAGGAAAGAACACAGGAAAGCATGCACACTGAAATCACAGACACTTCTCTGCAGGCTGTTTAGGATATGCAGACTTCTCAAGAGAACATGGTATTGCATACTTAGCACAGTTATACCTCACCATGTAAGCAGCAGTCTTATCTTTAAGACAGTCATAGCTTAGAAATATTTTTTTGCATATGACATATGGCATATACTAACATAGTGGGACAGAGAACAGCCATGGAGTTCCAGAGTTCTCTCCAAGTATGATCTGCAGGTTTCTTAGAAAGTTTTGCTTTGAAATATCAAAGCAATGGGAAAACGGAACTTTTCTGTAATGTGACTGTGGGATATTCCCATGGGAATCTTCTGTTACTTTCTAGTTGCTCTCCAAGGAATATTATTTGGGCAAATATATAATAGTTTGTTTCATTTAAAAAAAAAAAAAAGTCAACTGAAACAGAACTTTAAAGTAAAAAGAGACATAGAGTAGAAACTATGCAACCTTGGTGCCTCCCAGGTTAGCCATCAATGAAAAAAAAACTGTCTCAGTGAGTGACACACCTGTAGAAAGCACCTATTTTCTATCAAATCCAGTTATGTCCATATTAAAGGTTACTTCACTCTCCTTCCCATCTGTCTCCCCTGTGGCTGCTTCCATTTCTACCTACCACCAGAAGAATGGTGTGCATTGGCACTTTCCAAAACCAGGTTATCTTAAACACTGATATAAGCTTCACCCCTAAACAGGCAACATGAGCTTAACAGTGTGCCTCTTCCTTCAAATAAATTAGAAGGGTTCACACAAAGCCCTCTGTCATCAGGGCAACAGGAACATTCTAGTAGAAGGTGGAGAGGTGATCCTTCAAACCAGTGCAAGTAGAACTGGAAAAGAACAACCAACAGGACACATTTACTCCTGATATGCAATAATGATAAAGAATGTAAAGAGAGCTCATTTGACTCAGGTTAGAGTCCTTAACACATTGCCAAAGAGGATAAAGTACGACAAGAAGTCCAGATTTTGGGTTGCTGAACCACAACAGTTTTATTGGATCAGCTTTAGGCAGGCAGCCTACATACTACAGGTGCTAAGGCCTCACATCAGCACTTCTAATGTGCACGTGTTTTAATTTTAGCTCACAGTAATTTATATAACCTGATTTAATCAGGATTCTAAACACTAGATTTTTAATTCCACATTTTACAGTCACTCCCTACTACAACAACGGAGTTTCTTTAGGAGTGGACAGCTGCTTGCAATCAGAGACAGAGTACACCCTGTTTTGTGGCTGTTTTAGGAGTGGAAATGAAAACCAATTTCTCAGCTAAAAACACCAATAAAATTTAAGTAGATAGAATGTAAATATCAGAGTTGGAGCTTGGAGAGATAATAAACATACTCTTGTTGTTGGAATAGCTATACTTGGAGCTCAGTAATGACTTGGCCAGAACTTCAGAGCACACCACCACAAGAAGCAAAGGAGCATGGGGCTTGCTCCAGTGCAGAGATGATGGCAGATCACAATGGACAGCCTGCAATGAGCCCTGCTTGGAGGGGAGGGTTCATAGTCACTGTCCATGCCCACTTGCTGCAACTAAGCCACCCCATGGGACTATCTTCATACTCTGCCATCCCGTCTTATGGAACCTGGCAGAATCTGCTTCCCACTGATACTACTCCTTACATGGATAGTCTGAAGAAGCCAGGAACTTGCATTCTCTTTTTGTCATGATTTCTCAGTCCATTACAATTCAGCTTTCAGTGAGAAACAATTGCTTGTTTTCCAGTTGTACATTATTACCTACAGAAGCAGAATTACTTTTTTGCCCTCTATCTTGGGAGAATGTTTTGGGCTCTTCTATTTTCTATTTTAAAGTATTCCAATAAAGTATTCCAACTATTCATGATCTTGGTTTATCTGAGAAAAGAACAAAAGATCTACAGCAAGTAACACCTGCCTTCCTCATGGCCAGATGGGAAATAGCAGAAACCACTACAGATGCACCTCCTACAAATATTTCAGCTGCATAAACTGAATCATTGCCCCTTTTTATCTAAACTCTTGCCTCTACCATTTCACAAGAGACATTTACTTTAGAATGTGGATTAAATCAAAGCCTATTTTAAACTGGCTAGTAGCTGCATGGCCATTTAATGCCATGTAAAGAGTCACTTCTAGTGTGAATGTACCGTAAGAAAGGTGTCTTCTCATGAACAAAACAGGAAGAATTAAGGCGCTCTATGTGCAGACAACTCACAGAAAATTTGATTTTATTTTACAAGTATAGAAGAAAGTTATGTGCTTATCACATGCAAAAGACCAAGCTAGTACAGGACAAGCTACTTCCCATATACCCATATCCTCACTGAAGGCAACTTAGAAAGCTCTACAATGGTTTTCGCTTGATCCACTTTATCTGCTTCCTTGTGCCTCAGCCATATCAGATCAGGTGCATCTCCCTTGTTGACAAGTTCTGGACATATATATTAGTTAAAGACTCTCATATTCAGGACCCTGACATTTATGGGCCTCTTAGAGCCTACTCACAAGCTGACTGCAGCATGACACACCATTTCTGGTGAGCATCTTGGCAGTTAATGAAGCAGTAGATCTTTTAGACAGTATAATTAGCTCACCCGTTCTAACAGTCCATGTAACTGGCCAACACACTCCTCACAAAATAATTAGTCTAATAGAGTTTGAGATCCAAGGTAGCTAAGAAACAGGCAAACCAGCTAATACACCCTAAGTACATACAATCAGAAAATGAAAACAACTATATATTTTTAAAATTCCTTGAACATGTGTCTCTAAGTTAACAGCATACTCTCAGTACTTTGAATCAAGCTTATTAGAGTACTCAGCAGACAGATCAAGTACCAGACCTTGGTGGAGCCACAGAAGTTACATTATGAACTATAATCTTAGGGTATCAGGAAAGATGACGTGTAAAACACCACCACTGTTTCCTGAAGATTGTCCCATGTCAAGCAGAAAAGAAGCTGGGTACACTAGAGTCTCCTAATGCCCTTAACTGTAGAGAATTTTCTTTCCTGCTTTTGTCTTTTTAAATAATACAAACCACACAATACAATTAGGTTATCACTGAACAAAATGTTGGAGAGTTGAGCTCCACCTACTAGGACAATTAAAGTAATTACACTTCCCTTCAGCCTCCCTTTATGTTACAGATTCACTGCATAATTATCAGTGTGCTGTACAAGCCCCACACCAGCTGAGGGAATGGTGTGTGGTCTAAGCATCCACTTCCAACACATCACCACATATGCAAAGGCTGGTAAGAGTCACCATTTCCTTTCATGATGGCACACACATATGTTACAGAATGCTCCAAACAGATGTTTTCTGCCCTTTTGCAAAGTATGGCAGCAGGCATTAGAACAAGTATTTCAGTCAGCCAGGCAGAAAAACAACTGACTACTACTGAGACACTCTTATTCATTTACTTTTTTAAACCCCCCACGACTGTTTAATTGTGAAATACCTTGGCTATTTCTGTGTTTTCTGCTACCATGAAAGTGAAGCTGATGTTCACCAGATCTGTGCCACTGCAAACACAAACTATTCGTCCTTCCAACTCATTCTCTGATTTTCCAACAGCCTCAAGTGCAGTCAGTATTTTGGGATCCTGTTAAACAGAATAAGTAACTTGTTACATTTAAAATACTTTTATTATGTAATGCACTATGGTAAAGATGCACTTCCATCACCACATACATTAGTATTTTTAAACCTTTGCCAGTCATCTTAAGTTAATGCTTTCCCTTTGAATTATTATGTGTAAATGAGGAAAACAATGTGTTCTAATAATTAGGAGCACAATTGTGAGAACTCATAAGTCAATGAAGCATTTTAACTGTATTTTAGAATGTTAAATTAGAAATTACATATGTTTTCATCAGGTAAAAGAAACAATCACTCTGAGGACTGGGAAATGGAGGAACAGTGTTAAACTCGAGTAAATTATTCCAGTCTAGATAAATCCATAGTTACTGAAAATTATTATCTCTGTGACTTTTTGGCTGTTCATCAATAACATGTCATACAAGCCACTACTTCTGCTGAGAGCCAAGCGCTATAGATTTAACAGGCATAAAGAACAAATTACCCACTTAAAGACAGAGGTGAAGTCTGAAGCATATTGGTATAGTTGTCAGCACATGAAGCATGGGGTTGTCTGCACCACCACTTCTCATGCCCCTTTTCTAAGGGGGAAAGATTATAAACTATGGATTCTCAAAAAAAGCTACTAAGATATAGTTATCTACACTTAAATACTTCACATATGAAAGTGGAAACACAAAGGTGTTACAAGATATCATGCTTCACAACAAATCTCCTAAATGGAAGGCCTGGTGGAGAGGCCCAAAATTCCCTTCACTAAATCTTAAGTGTTCCTTCTGAGAAAGTAGTTCTAGTTTTCGGCTTCTCCAGAACTAGCCAATCCTTCTGTTGATATTCTTCAAACTGGCAGACAGTGACCAGTTTTCCCCTCTGATCATATAAAGAGGGATGCAAATAAAACTAGTTTTCACATCAATGGAGCAAGATACAAAAAATTCTAAACATAAGAATAAAATTTGGAATACAAGATTCCTAAAACAGGTACCATAACACATTGTTATAAAATAACTAAAATCTCCCAGTACATGCTGTTAATCTCTGTTGTTCAGCTTTCACTGAATCCAGAAAGCTGAGCACTCTACTACATCAGAAAGACCAGGTGACAGAACTTTCCTACTGCAATCATATGGAATTACTTGACTTAAAAGCTTAACATTTGAAGACCATGATAGCAAAATAAAAGTTCCACTGCTGAGACTTTTAAAAAGACAATAACTGCATCCAGCATTTCATCTTCAGTTTGAATAGTCTTTGCTTAAATTAAGAATATAACTACAGATTACCTTTGGTACAGCTCCAAAACGTACACTGTTGATCAAGGAGCATTCTAATACCTGTCCTTCCTGAAATGGCAAAAAAAGGTACAAGTTCAAAGGTCTGTTGACACATAGGAATTGCAATGAAAATAAACAATCTTATTTGCAAACACTGGTAACACTAAACAGTATATTTCCCTTTCATATCACTTAATTCCCTCTTAAATACTGTACTGTCAATGCTAAAGGAACAGGGCTAAGGATATCTTGGTAAACAAAATATCAGTATTTTAATTTTTTTAAAAAACTAGCTGTGCTGGTTTGAACTGGATGAATTGGAGGATTTGAGTGAGAAAATGAGACTATAGTCTGAGAGAGGAAAACGGGTGATGCTTTACTGAGAAAGAAAAAAAAATGTTTTAAGAGTTGTAACCCAAATATAGGTAAGTTAGACGGTCTCAGACCTTTCTGGGCTGTGGCTGCTTCTTGCATGGCTCCTTTGTCTCTGCCTTTTGTAGCTGATTCTTAGTAATTCTACTAACTTCTTTCCCTACTGCTAATCCCCTTGGCCAATCTACTTTTGCCTATCTGCTGCATCAACAGATGGTGAGATAAGACTGGGGAAGGGGGGAAAGGTGGTAGGAGTGGTTAGAAGCCTCTCTTAGGGATTTTTGATCTCTGGGAGGGGTGTGGTGTTTCTGTATTACCTTTTCACTGTATATATCTGTAAATATCTGTTACACATTGTATAAACATGCTTGTATATTGATCATTGCTGTAAACATAAAGCTTCATTCACCAACTTCCAGCCGTTCTGAGTCCTAGCCTGGGTTATATTCAAGGGTGGGGGGGCAGGTAACTGCTAAACCACCACACTAGCCAAAATATAACTCAAGTACAGTAATATCTAATATATATTCTTAACATAATTGCAATATACCTTTCCTTCACTTTTCCAGCTCAGAAAAAAGCCAAATTCATCCACTTGGAAGAGGCAGTTACTTTCAAAGACAAAAGATTCCTGTAGAAAAAAAAATATAGACCATTAGTTTAATCAGTTTGACAAATATCATACATTTGTTTATTGTTCAGAAATCAAAGATTGTTAATTTTCTTCCCAAACACCTTCTTGAAGAATTTACTCTTCCCAAACCAATGGGGTAGGAGGGAGTTTGGTTTTAAAAAATTAATAATTTGTAATGATTTATCTTTTTTATGCCATTTGAGATTTGATATATTGGGGTGCACTTACTAAATATTTTCCTATTCCTTTGCAACTACCAAGATTTGTTTAATGAAAGTAGTGACTCTTATATAATTTAAAAACATTAATGAAATGGAACTTCATGAAATTATTCCTACATAAATGCTTCAAACTACATAAAGGTGAAAAGTATGTAATTTGAAAATGCTACCTACATGATTTAATGATCACATTTCATTTTACCTTCTAGAATTTGGGAAGCACTTTTCTGGTAAGACTACACAGTAGGCACATCATGAGCATTTTGTTACCAGAGTACCTGGCAAGCAGCGATTGAAGGGTATGGATTTGCAAAGAAATCAAGAAAGAACTGCATACCATGAAGACTAGACAAGGCAAAGAAATCACATTAGATGACTTTAAAAAGAAATTTTCACCATACACCTCCAGCCTCAATTAATGTATTATAAATTAAGCTAAAATGCAGGTTAACAGTACAGAATCAATCACCTTTTAAAGAAAAAAAAAAAAAGGATCCACGACTTCCTGACTTACTTAATTGAAACCCAACAAGCATATGTGCAGGGTGCAGCACTGCTTACACTTTATTCTTTCAAAAACGCCACATCCTCTCCTGAGCATATATGTGAACATGTGACTCTTGTTTACAGGACAATGTGAATTTTGGTAACAAAACCATATAAGAACTCCAATACTTTCACTCCATGCAGCATGCTTTTCAGAATGCTTTGTTCACACTCAGTTACTGTGAGGGAGCTCTCCAGCTTGACTCAGGACGCAAGACATCAGAGGCAGGCACAGGTAATTTTAGGGATAATTGCTCCTTTTCTCTGGACATACTAATTACTGAATGGTGTCTAACACTTCTGAACAACATTTTAGGTCTTCAACCCAGAGGTTAAGGTTTTAAGGACTGACATGCATCCCATCCAAGTAGCAAACAACAACGTTAATTTTATAGGCAGAGGAGCTGAAAAAGAAAGTATAGAGTCGCTGCAGCTGAGTCTGAGTTGACAACACTATGTATGAGTTTCCAGCATGCAATGCTCTGCCCATCTATCTTCACTAGAATGCCTGTCTTCCTGCCTTCATTCTAGCACTCATTCCTTATTAAATCTACTTGTCAGACACCTCAGATTTACTAGTTTTGCTGCCCTTGGAATATGGTTTCATATAAAATGCAGGTAGTAAATAAGTGTCTCTTGTATATCCCAAACTACTCACACAAAAGGTGGGCAATTTTTTGTCATTTATTGTATCCTCACTTGTCAAAAATCTCTTCATGTACCAAAAATGTTGTTTTCACAAAGGTGTCTATACAAACTGTACTGATGTTGATGTTTTACCCCAGCCTTTACTCTAGTCATTAAATTGCTTTTTCTACAACTTGTATTCTTTTGTGGTAAAGAAGCACCTACAATCAGATCACATGGATCATAGGATGATAGGATGTCAGGGGAGACCCAAAGAGATCATTGAGTCTAACCCCCCTGCCAGAGCAGGACCATACAAGTTAGCACAGATCACAGAGGAACACATCCAGATGGGCCTTGAAAATCTCCAGAGAAGGAGACTCCACAACCTCTCTGGGGAGCCTGTTCCAGTGCTCTGTGACCCTTACATTAGAAGTTTCCCCTTGTGTTGAGGTGGAACCTCTTGTGCTGCAACTTACACTCATTGCTCCTTGTCCTATCACAGGGAGCAAGAGCCTGTCCTCCTGCTCCTGACACCCAGCCCTCAGATATTTATATACATTGATTAAATCCCCTCTCAGTCTTCTCTTCTCCAGACTAAAAAGTCCCAGGTCCCTCAGTCTCTCCTCATAAGGCATGCCCTCCAGTCCCCTAATCATCCTTGCAACCCTCTGCTGGACCCTCTCCAGCACATCCCTGTCCTTCTTAAACTGGGGAGCCCAAAAGTGAATGCAGTATTCAAGGTAAGGTCTCACCAGGGCACAGCAGAGGGGAAGGAGAACCTCCCTGGATGTGCTGGATACACTCTTCCCAATACACCCCAGGATCCCATTGGCCTTCTTAGCCACAAGGGCACATTGCTGTCCCATGGATAACTTGTTATCCACCAGGACTCCCATGTCCCTCTCCACAGGGATGCTCTCCAGGCAAATCACTTCCTAGCCTGTACTAGTGCGGTTTATTATTCCTTTCCAGGTGCAGGACTCTGCACTTGTCTCTGTTGAACTTCATTGGGTTTGTCTGTGTCCATCTGTCCAGTCTGTCCAGGTCTCGCTGGATGGCCTCACAGCCTTCAGCTGTTATCAGCCAAGCCTCCCAGTTTGATGTCATCAGGAAACTTGCTGAACAGACTCTGTCCCCTCATCAATGTCATTGATGAGCATGTTGAACAGGACTGCACCCAGCACTGATTCCTGGGGGACTCCACTAGTTACAGCTTTCCAGCTGGACCTAGCACCATTCATCACAATTCTTTGAACTCTATGTTGTTGCCAGTTCCTAATCCACTTCACTGCTCTTCCATCCCACACTTTCTGAGCTTGCTCACTAGAATATCATGGGAGACGGTGTCAAAGTCCTTGCTAAGGTCAAGGTAGACTATATCCACTGGTCTCCCTGTATCTATCCATTCAGTTAGGTCTTCATAGAATGCTATCAGGTTAGTCAAGCATGATTCTCCCTTGGTAAATACATGCTGACTACTCCTGATAACCACCTTCTCTTCCAAGTGCCTTGAGATGCCCTCCAGAAGGAGCCGCTCCATCATTTTTCTAGGGATGGAGGTGAGGCTGACTGGTCAATTGTTCCCTGGAACCTGACCATGATGCAACATGGCCAGCAAGATTCCTATCATGTCTTATTTTTCTTTCCTATATTATGCTGAGATAACTGTTCTAGACTCAGACTTCTCAGCAGTGAAACATGATAATGCATGACTCAAAATGTATTTCCATAATTTTATAATCCTTCTGGTTAATCAACTCATTTATCAGCATAAGACGGATCCATTACCCGCTCCATGTGACAATGACCCAGATTTTTCCAGTCACACAAACTTGGGCACACAAAAGATATCTCATGCTGTACTAGAGCTGCTCTGTCACCAAGACTCTGTACTAGGGTTCTTGAGCCACAGTTCTGCACTGACCTTCATTCACCTATCACTTCTCTTTTCCTCAACGTGACCTTTCTTTCAGAGTGGGGAATTAAGCACTGACGTTCTATGAAAATTTTAAGTCTACATCTCAAACTTTCTTTCTTGAAAAATGCAAGCCCTGCAGTACAGGGATTGGATCTTGCTATGTTTGCACAGCCTTTCTAAAACAATGGTGTCTCTCTCTAGTAGGCTATTTACTACCACGACACAATTTAATAGCCTATGTATATCATAAATCTCTTATCAAACAGCCACACCATCAAATGCTCACTGTTTACAGGCTACAGAATTTCTGAGTCACTAGTTTTTTTATAGCTCTTGATTTGCAATTTTACAGGGACCATAAAATATACATTTAGTTACCTAAGTTGGAGCCTTTTAGTGTTTCCAGAAGAGTCTTCTCCATTAAAACAAACCAGGCTTACAGCTCCGCTGTAGCAAACCTGGAGAAAACCATCACAAGCTCAAGATCAGAGCATTCTAGTAAGTAGGAAATCAAGATGGGCAGTCAGGAGACCTGTATGGTTAAACAGGGAGCTGCTGATCAAAGTCAAGTGGAAGAACAAAGTCCACAGATCATGGAAGGAGGGACTGGCTACCTGGGAGGAGTATAAGACAGTTGCCAGAGGATGTAGGGAGGCTGCTAGGAAGGCTAAGTCCTCCTTGGAATTCAGTCTTACAAGGCAGCCCAAAGAAAACAGAAAGAGCTTCTTCAAATATATTACAGGAAGAACCAGCACTAGAGGCAGTATAGGCACTGCTGAATGGGATGGGTGCCTTGGTGATGGAGTATGCGGATAAAAGAGAGTTGGTGAATGCTTTCTTTTTCTCCATTTGTACTCAGGAGCCCCACACTCCTGAGGACACAGAGGAAGACAAGGTTAAGGAGGAGGCTTCCTTAGTTGATGGGGACTGGGTTAGAGAACAGTTAAGTAAACTGAACATCCGTAAGTCCGTGGGTCCTGATGGCATGCACCCATGAGTGTTGAAGAAGCCGGCAGAGGTCATTGTCAGACCACTGTCTGTCATCTTTGGTAAGTCATGGCAGACAGGAGAGGTGCCTGGGGACTGGAGGAGGGAAAGCATCACACCAATCTCCAAAAAGGCTAAGAATGAGGACCCAGGTAACTATAGACCAGTCAGCCTCACTTTTGTCAGCAGAAAGATAATGCAGCATCTTATCCTCAGTGCTGTGCTTAGCCATATCAAGGACAAGAAGGTCACTGGGAGCAGTCAAAAGGGGAAGTCATGTTTGACCAACATGATAACATTCTATGAGGACGTAACCAGGTGGATAGATGATGGAAGAACAGTGGATGTACATTGCCTTGATTTCAGTAAAGCATTTGACATTGTCTTCCACAGCATCCTGACAGCTAAACTGAGAAGGTGTGGTCTGGATGAGTTGCAGTCAGTGAGACAGAGTATAGCTGGAGGCCTGTAACTAGAGAAGTCTCTCAGGGGCTAGTACTGAGACCAGTATTATTTAATGTATTCATTAATGACCTGGATGAGGGCATGGAGTGCACTGTCAACAAGTTTGCTGATGACACCAAGCTGGGTGGAGCGGCTGACACACCGGAGAGTTGTGCTGCCATTTGGAGAGAATTAGACAGGCTGGAGAGTTGGACAGGGAGAAATTTAATGAAGTTCAACAGGGGCAAGTGTAGAGTCTTGCACTTGGGAAAGAACAATCCCATGTATCAGTATAGGTTGGGGACTGACTTGCTGGAGAGCAGTGAAGGGGAAAAGGAGTTGAGAGTCCTGGTGGATGGAAGGATGGCCATGAGCCAGCAGTGCTCCTGGCCAGGAAGGCCAACGCCATTCCGGGGCGCATTAGAAGGGGTGTGGTTAGTAGGTCGAGGGTAGTTCTCCTGTTCCTCTACTCTGCACTGGTGAGGCCTCATCTGGAGTACTGCATCCAGTTCTGGGTCCCCCAGTTCAAGAAGGACAGGGAGCTGCTTGAGAGAATCTGTTGCAGAGCCACAAAAATGATTAAGGAAGTTGAACATCTTCCAAATGAGGAGAGACTGAGGGACCTGGGGTTTTTTAGCCTGGAGAGAAGGAAACTAAGGGATGACCTCATTAATGTTCATAAATATGTAAGGGATGAGTGTCAGGAGGATGGATCCAGCCTCTTCTTGGTGATGCCAAGTGACAGGACAAGGGGCAATGGGTGGAAGTTGAGGCATAAGAGGTTCCATGTGAACTTGAAGAAAAATTTTTTCACTGTGAGGTTGACAGAGCACTGGAACCAGCTGCCCAGGGAGGTTGTGGAGTCTCCCTCTCTGGAGATATTCAAGAACCATCTGGATACATTCCAGTGTGATCTGCTCTAGGTGATCCTGCTCTGGCAGAGGGGCTGGAGCAGATGATCTTTTAAGATCTCTTCCAGCCCCTGACATACCATGATTCTATGAGAACTTGCACCAAGCAAAGCAGCTAGAGATTATCACTTGAATGGCTGAACATTTTGCTACACAGGTAGCAAGTAAAACTTTCTGTCTCCAGGGTTTTGGAAGAAAGTAAATCCAGCTTCAAAGAGCAAGAATTGTGGTGCTATGATCTCATCCCATCTATGTCTGCCCAGCATTACTCAGGCTCACATAGGTTCCTGCTGGGCCACCAACTACAATGAAAGATACTACTTTCTGTGATACTTCATTCTTTCACCACATCAAGACTGAGGTGCCTCACTTGAGAATTCTTGATCTCTCACCTAAATATGAACACTTAAACTCTTTTCTCTGTCATCCCATTCTCTGTTTCTTATATAAGGTGCAAGAGAACAATCATGGCCCATAACATCCCTCCTTCACATGTATCCTCCCAGCTTCATTTTTCTGGAGCAATATTTGTTAAACAAAATAAAGCATTTATGAACCTCCTTCCTAAGGAATTCAGTGTACTTCTATGTTCTTAGCTTATCTGTACCCAAACCTGAAAACAGATGGTAAAAACCCCCACCCCTATCTTGACAGGCCTTGTGATACAAAATACCATTTACTTACATTTCAAAAGATAAGAGGAAAATACTAATATCCTGGAGGCACTTACTGAGATACCTTCAACTTTCAGAGGTTTCCTGTCCAAACAAGATTAAAACCAGACCCTGATAAAATTATTCTCACAGGCTGAATATAAGGTAAATGTCTCAGCACTTTATTTCGTCTGTATAAAATGTTTGAGTTTGCATTCCCTTAATAAATTTGGATTCAAGCAAAGCTGAAAGTAGGATCACAGTAATCATATTTCAGATACAGGTTTATTTTCTGAAGTATATTAAACCACTCCAAATCTCAAATGCTGCATCTGAATGAACACAGCGGTATTTTGTGTTCTTATACTTTCCATCATAAGATGCAAGTCCTCTATTTATATATTAGAAAGACATATTCACACGTACATATTTGACAGATGCACACAAAAAAATGGAAGGATTCGCTTTGTTCGGTAATGTGCTTTATGGATCTCCAAAGATGAGAGCTTTATGCAGGTTACAGATATTTTGATCCAAATCTCCCTTTCTCTACCACAAGGCTTATTTCAATTCACAGGAATTGAATAGATTTTAAACCAATTTCTTCTAAAAGCAAAAATCTGTATAGCAATAATGTGTATTGGTATTCACTCCCCATACATGTTTCTGGAGTTATTTGGAAGTTTATTTGTGTACAATAAAAGCAAAATATGAAATATTCTGTAACATCTACATATTTAAAAGAGAATAGCAAATATAAAGCAACTGGCCTCTTACCTCTTCATATCTGTCAAACACAGCTCCTTCTTGCATAAAAGAGGGAACTGGCTTCTGCCAGTTAAATTCATAAGGTTTTGCCATGATTATAGAAGAAAAATCTGAAATGGAATGAGAAACCAAGATTCAATTACTGCCTTTTAAGAGGAATATTCTTGTCTAAGCATGAATAAAATGTGATTTTTAGCTTTTTCTTACATGCCTAAGAATATTTTTTTATTCATAACTTTACAATAAAAAATATTACAATGTGTTTCTAAACTGAATTATTTGCAAAAAGACTTGCACTATAATATTCCTTTAGCTTGAATACCTGCTACCTCACTTCTAGAGTATAAAGCTAGGATTATCAGAGCCCTAGGTAAAGAATACCACAACCTGTAATGTATGACTCCTGATTTTTCTTTTTACAGGAAAACATCAGACCAAATATATTCAATTTCATTTCTTTTTTAAAACATTCTAAACTGTTTACTACATAGACAAACCACATTTTTCCTCTGTGATTCTGTGCTGGTTTGAGCTAATTGGAGAATTCGAGTGAGAAATTAGACTATTGGCTGAGAGAGGTAAACACAGTATGTCACTTCACACAGAGTTTTACTGAGAAAGAAAGAAAAAAGATTGTTTTTAAGTGTTGTACCCAAAATATTAGATATCAGACGGTTTCTGACCGCTCTGGCTGCAGCTGCTCTTTGCATGGTCTCCTTTGTCTCTCTGTCTTGGTAGCTAATTCTCAGTAATTCTACTAACTACTTTCCTACTTCTAATCCCCCCTGGCTGATCTACCTCTGCCTATCTTCAGCAGCAACAAGTGGTGAGATAAGATTGGGGAAGGGAGAGAGGTGGTAGGGGGTGGTTGATTACCCCTCTTGGAGATTAAATAAAATCATCTTCTAGCATTGTGTATGTCTGCAAGTTTGGGAATGTGAAAAAGTCATAACATATTGACTTTACAGTAAAGACTATCAAATGATTCAGGATCTTTTCAACACCTTGATGCTTTCTAGGTTACACTGCTTTACATCAGAAAATGTCCCAGTTACATACTCCAAAATACTGATGTTCACTTTACCTGAAATGAACCAACAATATTCATCTACTATGTCCATCTCCATTACCATCTCCAGCAAAATGATACAGCGCTACAGCTAACCAGTATAGTTCTTACTGTTACAATGCAAACACCAACCTAAACAGGGTTTCTGAGTTAGAAAGACAAAAAGTATACCTAAAACTCAAGAGAAAGCATGATGGTCTGTGTAATCTATGCCAAGCAAACCATCTTTGTAGTGTTTGTATATGCCAAACCTCTGATTTATAAAGTATTACCCATTAAGTAACAATCTTTCCGCAATGTTCTTGGACAGTGTTGTGCTAGACCCGATAGTGTCAAAGATAGGCCTATACATGTGCTGGCTTGCCCAGACACGTTTTTCTGCTCTCCTTCTGTTTGGGGAAAAGCAACCAAAGGAAAAAGGACAAAAGACCTGGAGCCCTGGCGTCTGAGCACTCTGGCTTACCCAACTTGTTTTGTTCCTGCTCGCATCTTACACACGCTTGGCATGTGCTAAGCTTGTGCTAGGCCTATGTGTCCTCCCTAATATGGTCATAGCAAGTGACTGGCTTCACCCAAATACGGTCAACCTCGGCTTACTGCCACTCTAATTGGATAATCTATGTCCAAAGCCCCCCCAGTTTCAGGCATTGATTTATAAAGAGATAAACAGGTAACACAAGATGCTTCACCATTGTTCCATGCTTTACCGTTATTCTATGTTCTGCTGTATCTGTGCCTCTTCTCTACCACCAGCAGTGATAATGCATTATTAGATACAGCAATAAGCTATAATCCAGCCTGGAAATTGCTTTGAGTTTACCAAGAGCAACTTCAATTGCCTTCATACGATAGCTACATAGATAGCAGCCAGCATGACACACCTGCTGAGACCACATCGCAAGATACCCTATCTGCAACTCCTGAGATGGGCAAGTCCTGGAGGCACACAGATCAACCAAAGACAGGACCAGGTGAGTGATCTCTGCCCCTTCCCCCAGCAGCCTGTGGAGCTGGGAAGGAACTCCAAAGTCTCAGCAGCGGCCAGACAGCCAACCAGCAGAATTTCCTGCAAGCATTTTGGGTACTGTCTTAATACTGCTAGCCTTGCAAGTCAAGAAATAATATTTTTAAATACCTTAAGCTTTTATTTACCTAGCTTCTGCCTAAGCAGAAAGGCCCTGAGTCCATCTAGTCACCAAGCGGTAATTAACCACCAAGAAACCTTCTCTTCCAGTTTGAGTTCAATTGGATTAAATCGTTTATATATATTGATAGCGAATAATAGATCTGGGTATCATTTATGTAATGCGTTCCATTACAATTCTAAGAGGGAAGAGTTAGTATGCTTTTGATCAGAAGTTACAACAGCCCAATAATCACTAGGTTACTGAGAGATAAGATCCAGGGGAAACAGAGCTTGCAAGTATGCACATGAGCAGTAGGGAAAAATGGTATGTAACAGATTCTAGAATAAAGGAGGGGCTCCACTCTCCCATGTCCAAGCTTCTGGGATGTCCTGGCTATATGTCACAGAACTCTGAACCCATATATGCCAAGAGCCTAGGTGGCTGGGTTGAAGCGGCACCAGTTAAGACTACCATGATGGTGCAGTTCTTGGTGGGGACACCTACCTTAAGAAGATGAGTGCTGGCCAGCCCTGCGATCTGGAAAACTCCAGTTCTGGAGTTTTCCTGGTCAGCTGGGTAGGGCGATCAACAGGATGGGGGTAGCCATGTGTGAGTGCGTTTCCTGGCCCTCAAAGAACTCACTGGAGCGGAACCAGCTTATTATTAAAATTAGTGGTCAGGGTGGTGAAAAATTTGGATATAAAAATTAATAAACAATATGAATTATGAAAAATCTTCTCGCATTAATTAATTGAACCCCATTCCATTACAGACAGAAATGTCTGCTTTGACTGAACTTTATATACAGAACAGATGTAAGTGTTTAAAAAAAAAAAAAGTAGGAAAAATTTTGTAAAAAGCCTTCTGTTTTGTTTTCATTAGTATTACAAATGCCCAAAAAGAAAAAAAAAAGAACAAAATAACTCAGGGGACACTGTTAAAAGACTGTCCAACATCAGCCTTAAGAAAGGTACTTATAATATTTTTCTACCCAAAAAAAAAA
>VWZI01000251.1:714709-778582 GCA_013396835.1 Psilopogon haemacephalus | reverse complement strand
AAAAAAAATTGTTACTCCTTAAAAAAGGCAACTTATGTTTAAATGCTGCCCATCTCTATCATCTGCCTCTTTTTTGGTAACTAACACAGGAATAACAAAAATATACATGTTTCCAAAGCCTTTGAAATAACATAAACAAATTGATTCCCCATAGCTATGAAAAAAACAATTCATTATAATACATATCACCATTAAGTGCTAACTTTTGTTGAAAACAGGTGAAAACTCAAAATAACAAAGCTACACAGTATTTAAGACCACTCATCTGTATTTCTCTCCTCCCCACATCTCAACGAAAATATGTTTTGAAAAAAAGTAGAAAACAAGGAACTAGGGCCAAGAAGTGATCCACTGTGTTTAGTATCTTATCAAAAGTCTCGTTTTCTTTTTGCTACCTCTGTGCATTAGCTTTTACTGTTCTGTATAAGAGTAATAATATTTCCTTCCTGAGAATCATGAGATGTTTTGAAACCCTTTCAAGAAATGTGCCAAATCACTGATTTTTTTTTTTTTTTTAATTAATACACTCACAATTTTAGAGTATCTTCCACTTTAGGTCAGCACAGAGCTGATACTCCCTCATTCCATGGAGGAAGTTCATTAAGAGGACATCCATCTCTTTGCAGAAAAATGACAGTGACTTGTTCCGATACAGCTCTCAGATTTCACACAGCAGCTCACTATAATCTCAATAAAACCTTGAAAATGTTTAAAGAAATGTAGCTTCATTAGGCTGTTTTCTGACCACACCAGTTTTGTTAACAAAGGTGAAACCAGAACCAACAAAATCCCAAACTATACAACAAATACTCAAAGGCCTTGGAAAAATAGACCTTGAATTTAAAGAAAACTTAAACCACACACACCTGAACTACTAAACACTATATTCTGTGACTACGATATTGAACTTGCTCTTATCTATTTAAATTACTTTTACCATCAGAATGTCCTCAGGAAAAGTTACTTCAAATACAAGTAGTTCATGCAGCCCTTCTGGGAAACGTAGATGCAGTCTGTGCTAAAACACAAGAAATTTGATGACGCTTTTAAGCCTGCAAAGAACACTCTTCCATAGTCCTCAATCAATATATGTGGCTTTTTTTTTTTTTAACTGACAAAGAAGCCTATACAGACACATATTTTAAAACCTACACACTCTGCAGCTGTTCTGAACTCCTGTTTAAGACACATCACAAAATTCCATCCAGCATTTGTCACTCTGCATCCTGGATGTAAAGTGTTAATAGACACCTTTCAGAGAGGCCAATTATCTTAGCACTACAAACACGCACTTTGTTACCAAGTTTAACTTCAAGTTTGCCACAGAAACATAGCTCCGTAAAATCCGTCTTTTACAGATATCTTCTTCTTGTTTGGGTACCCACATAGTATGAAGTTGTCGTCTAATTACTTCACTGATTATAAATTAAATAGATATAAGTAATCAGTTTCTGCTCCAATGCACAGTTTTCAAATCAAGAGTCAGCCTGAGTCCTTTCCAGATGGAGTCCTTTTTCAGATGGATTTCTGAAATCAGGAAACTGAAGCAGAACACTGAAGCTCTGACACAGTCCTCTGTCATACAAACGTAATTAAGCCTTTCTTCTTAGTTGCATGACTTTGCTTTCAGCTGCAAGAAAACACACTTGATTGCTCATAATTTGTCAAGCAATCAGGTTCTGTGTCACAGACTTGAACTCATTATTATTTACCATCTTCCCAATCTCTTCTCTAGCTCTGATCTCTCACAGGTCAACACAGTTTACAGATGAACTGAGACAGATGAAGTGTGAGCACATGTAGCAAGGAGTGTCAGATGTGTTGTAAGAAACAAGAATTTTAAGTGATATGCTTTGGCAGCTATACAGAAGGTGAAGAAAATTCTCTCTGCCTTTAGAAAAGCTCTTTTCAGTCTCTCACAGAAGTCTTCCTTTTTTGTTGGCTGGGCTGCACTAGGCTAAATCTGGCGTGTTGGGGTGGAAGGATAATAAATCCTGATGGAGTGTTTTGATTTGGTTTTGGGGTTGGTTTTTTTTGGTCATTCTTTGACCAAAAGAAGGACAAGGTGTGGCTGAACAGGAGGAGGAAAAGATTCTGTTAATACAAAGGAGACTAATGTTTGGGGAAAGAGATGATATTCTAAACTAATCCACAGGGCTGGCTAGCATGATGGATAGGACACTACTTGGATCCCATAAACATCCTGTCAATGTTGAGACACTGCTGGAAAGGAGAGCAGTATTCCTTAGAGCTGATCCCCTCCAGTCTAAAACACAGTAACTCACCACTTCCGCAGTTTGCTTAGCTTTGAATATTACAACAAAACTTGTAAATTTTTAAAGTAATTATTATTTTTGCCTCTGGAATGAATCACTATTCTCTGAGTAAAAAGTGAAGAGGTTCCACATTTTGTTTGCCATTTCACTAATGAGTTCTTTGAATCATACCATGTAAACACACCTAAACACCTAAATTGCACCAGTTACTATCTGTGTGGGTGCTAAGGGCAAAGCCTATGTACCCACAGAACACCAATTTAGTAGCCTTGCCCAGGCATATATGTTTTTCTTACAGATATAAGAAAGCAATTTTAAAACAAGCAAACAAATAATAATTAAAAAAAAAAAAAGAAAATTAAACAAATCCCAACAAAATCCAATGCATTTCCCACTCTTTCCTCCCTTGATCTACATATATCCTTCAACACCGAAAGCAAGAGTCACACTGCTGAATTTCTGCAGTACACAGACTATGCTGCAAAAGCAATTCCAAGATTTCACAGCTCTCCAGGCTCTTCCACGGTCAAATTTTCTTTTGTTACTTTTTTCCTTTTGTAAGAAGTGTGCTTTTTCAGCAGGTTATTTTAAAACACATTATTCCCACAGTTAGTGCAAGCAACTTAAAACAGTTCTCTCAAAAACAAGGTCCAGAAACAACAAAAGACATACAACAGAGCTCAGGCGCCTGAACACGTATTGTCTACTAACAGTTTCAATTTTCATTTTGTCTCATTTTCCATTTTGTTTTCATTGCTGGAATGCATTGGCATGCAGGGGCAGCTAAGAGGTTAGACCAAAATAAGAAGTGGCCTGTTCTTGACTAAGGTCTTCAGCATTTCACACAAGTTCAGTGAGGTCAACAACTGCAGAGCTCTGCTTCAGGCTAGGAAAGGAGTGCATCTTGCTGAGAGAAGAAAACAACAATTGCTTTATGCCAGAGTGCTGAATATCAGATAGTCTTGCTCTGTCTTAGGATCCAAATGGTGGTTCAGTCACCAACTCTGCTGACAGCTATTACCACTAACAAGCAGAATTCCTGGGAGAGACCACAGGTCCCAAACATGACCCCCTGCTGCCTTAGATGCTCTTCCTTTTGCCCTAAGGTCTTCCCAATTTGCTGGTAGCTATAGTTTTTCCCAGCCTTTCCATTCATTCTGAAACCCTTGCTACCTGCCATAAGTTTTTACCATCTATCCTTTTTAAAAAAAACTTTTTTTAGAGTGTTCCCTTCTCTGAAAAGTGAATAACATGTAGAGATATAATGTTTACATAAATAAACTCATTCTGGTCCATTTGCAACAGCATAACAAGACTACATTCTGACAATTAGAAATATGGACTTGCATAGAAGTTGCTATAAACTCGAATTTCATTATTTCTCAAAAAATAAACATGATACAAATATTGTCCATTCAATAAACTTGATGCAAGGAATAGACTAAGTCTTATAAATCTGTAATTTTTAATGTCGCATAGAAAATAGAGATAAATATTTATTATGGTCATAGTATTAGAAGACACCTTAATTAGACTACTACTAACACAGAATCAGCAGAAAAATCCAGCACAAGAAATGCTTCTAAGTAATGGAGTAACTACCAAATTCCCCCCAAGACAGGAAACCAAGCAATACCAGTATCAAGATCTAATTTTTTTCATCTGCTCAAATGCTAATCCTACTGATCATGGTTGCTTCTTTCATCAATGGAGGTGATTATTCTAAATCTAAATTAGGGGTCTTCCTTTCCATAAGCAGCGTAAGTTTGATGGTATAACTATCACTCCACTGACAAACAGAAAGATAATTAACACATCTCATCTTTAGGTAATTGCAGTCCCAAGAAAGCAATTTAATTTTTTGCTCAGCAGCAACAGAAACAGTGGATTAGATTTTCCCTTTACAACTGAGCCAAACTGATCCCTGAAAGCATCTTGACCTTCACATAGCTAAGACTGTGATTGGTCCTTGTGTACCACCAATTCTAAACTAATGCTATTAGCTCCGCTTGCAGATCAAAAAGAGCCTTTAGAGAGAGAGGTGCCACTTAAAATGCTTGAAAAAAACAAAATCAATGTGGCAATTTCAGCAGCCAAGTGTTAAAAGGTCCTTTTTACTCTAGTACACAAGGAAACTTCTACAGCAATAACTGAAACTTAGCTATACACATTCCTAGAAAAAGTATCATTTGCATAGTAAGCCAAATGCAGAGCTCTCATAACAGAAACTCAGTAAAATCTTATGTGTTACAAAACAATGAATCCTACATACAAAACTATAAGCTTTACTGAATAAGTTTCATTTATTGTTCTTTCCTTCTGGTGACAGGAAATTTGGTGTTCAGTTTTTCAATTTTGTACCAGAAAAGGTGAAAAGCAATGGGAAAGGCATGGATCTTCTCAAACGATGATTTTAGGAGGCGAATGTTCATAATTGTACAGAGAATTTAGCAATCTGACTGACCAAAGATATAATAAATGATGATTCTTTTTCATGCACTCTTACTATTCAGTATCCGCCTAAGAGTAAACTTTTGCTTTCAACCTGCCACGGGAACTTCATTTCATAAAGTAAGCAAATGATAAGAAGTCTTTCCCTAGAAATTTCCCTTTTTGTCTCATTCCAATAATAAACACTAACCATATATAAAGTTATCTAAAGTCATGGAAGACGCTAAAGTTTTATCTCAAGTTAAGAAGAAGCATTTAAAGTCCTCAGGGTTTCTTTTTAGTATACTGCCAAACATTTAATTTCCTGGAAGCCATCTCCGCCCCAGGTAGTAATAGAGAATGAATTGAGTTTTGAAAGCAATGAGTTTTACAGTAGTTGTCAAGGTCTTTTCCAAATTACTATAGCATGTCATCTACATATACAATCTATCTTGATCTAACCAGCAAGTGACTTTTATTAAGTTTAATTACCTCACTCTGTGGCTTTCAGCTGAAGACAGTATTAAAACAAAGGCTACTCTATGGAATGATAAAACACAAACATGTAGTACTTGTAAAATATGTCCAGTATTTTCTGAATTACTTATACCCAATTGTTTAAAAACTGTTTTACAGAATCTAACACCTTGTACAATGACAGCAGTGAGCCCTTTAAATAATAGGCTTTTCAGATTTATTAAAAAATCAGGGTTTTCAATATGCTCTTTGAGCAATTAATATCATACTTAATTTCTATTATTGTTTCATCTGTAGTTGACAGATTATGTATCTTTTATGGCTGTAAGCAGCATTTCTACCTTTTAGGCACATCTATATAAAGTATTTGTTTAAATTAAGTAAAATTGTGAACAACATTGATATTTAGAACTTCTTTTTAACCTCCTTCTGGGGCTTAGTGCTCTAAAAGAGCTCAAGCAGAAGTGAACCCTGCATTTAAACACAATAATAAGATACTAAAAAAAAGGGTTTGAAACTAAAATCCTAAAGAGAATTCAGGTGAGAGTGCAGATAAACACCAAATAGCATTAGCTGAGCAGTGTCCCTGTTACGAATGCAAGAGTTCAGGGACCCTAGGGCATAAAACAATAGCAAAACCCTAAGACCAAATTATTAACTGCAAATATCATAGAAAAGGACACATAAACTTCCAAACTAGAAGAATATTGGCAGTCTTGCATCTTTAAATGCAAAGAAAAATTTTGGGAAAAGCAGAAGCAAGCACCTCAAGCAAAAAATAATACAGAACTACAAATATCATCTGCTCCATGAACATATCCTGAGGACACAGTTGTCTTTTTCCAAACAATGACACAAACTAATACATGGCCTGAACCTTTGTAATAAGAAAATGTAATTAAAGGTCAAGATCACATTTTGTAATAATTTCTAAATCTCTCTGTGTTTGAAATAATCCCTTCTATGATCAGGTACTTCAAATCAAACTTTATTAAACTTCTGACATGACTTAATATGAGTTTGTTGAAAATATACAGATATTTTAAAAACTAATAAACTGTGATGAACGTTGACGTTACTTTAATATCTAAAATTAGGGAAGCAACATTATCATTTGGAGGATTCAGCTCTGACCAGTTTTCTACACTATTTCTGAGGAAATGGGAGATACACTGACCTCATTACTGTTTATAAATATGTAAAGAATGAGTGCCAGGAGGATGGATCCAGCCTCTTCTCAGTGATGTCCAATGACAGGACAAGGGGCAACAGGTGGAATCTGAGGCACAGGAAGTTTCATGTAAACATAAGGAGGATTTTTTTCACTGTGAGGATGACAGAACACTGGAACAGGCTGCCCAGGGCAGTTGTGGAGTCTTCCTCACTGGAGATACTCAAAACCCATCTGGACGTGTTCCTGTGTGATCTGGTATAGGTGATCTTGCTCTGGCAGAGAGGTTGGAGGGGATGATCTTCTGAGGTGCCTTCCACCCCCTGACATTCTGTGATTGCTAGCTTAAAATTTCAGACAATGCTAAGGTGATCTTCTTTAGCAATAGTTCTGGTGATCAATATAAAAAAGCTGCATCCATTATTTTGCAGTCGGCAGTGTGTCAAATGTAGGTTTGTTGAAAGTTTCTAATACTTACAAGCTTTTTAGTAACCTGAATGAAGCATGTAAACTGGATTCACCATGAAAATACGGGGGTCTTTACACTCTTTAGGTGAGACTGTCATCATGTAATTTAACCCATGGTATTAGTCAGAAAATGTTTGTATCTATCTTAGAATTTGCAATGCTGCTCACATTTCAGATCAATGTGCATTCTAGAGTTAGTACATTTTCTATCCCCTTCTTTAAACAAAGGAATCAATCATAGAATGGAAAGGCTTGGAAGGGACCTTTGGAGATCACATAGTCCAACCCCCCCCCAACCATGCCAAAGCAGGATCACCTAGGGCAGACCACGCAGAGGAGACTCCACAATCCCTGTGTCAGTGCTCTGTCACCCTCACAGTAAAGTTTTTCCTCATGTTGACATGGAACTTCTTGTGTTCCAGTTTCTACCTCACATCCTATCACTGTGCACCACTGAATAGAGACTGTCCCCTTCCTAACACACACTCTTCATATACTTATAAGCATTACCAAGATCCCCTCTCAGTCCTCTCTGCGAGGCTAAAAAGCCCTAGATCTCTCAGCCTTTCCTCCTAAGACAGTTTCAGTTCCTCCATCATCCCTGTAGCCCTCTGCTGGACTGTATCTAGCACAAAACTGGAGACAGAACAAGAAAGATAATATGGAATTAAAAGAAATTATTCATCACATCTTAAACCTGGGTAGCAAAGATTTGTAAGCGTAGTCTGCCTTCCTTCCTTCGTTCCATGCCACAACTTGAGATCAAGTAAGGGCAGCAGCAAGGCAGCTGTAATCAGTCCTAACCAGACCACAGCTCCCTCAGAGTTCTAGTGTTAATAGTTGATTACATTAATTTTTATTTTCCTGCCAAAATTTGAGGTTCAAATCACAGAAAGGAAAGAAAACAAAACAAAATGCTAAACCACACAAAAAACCCCCAACAACCATGACAACAAAAAAACACCAACCCAGAAAGAAGTAGAATGTACTAATTGTCTTTATATAAAGGTTCTTTGTCCAATTCCTCCTAGTCAATGCACTTCAATATTACTGAGTCAAAAGCAGATTTATGAATTGGTAGCACACTTAAAGGATAGGAAAAAAATAATTATAAAATATCTGGTCTAGACGTTGTTGTATAAGCTCAACTTGTCTACCTGCGTTACTCACCAACACTCTACCTGTTGTATACAGAAACATCAAACATCACCAATTGTCCAGGAAATCCACAGCCCCCTTGTACTGACTGGAAGTCAGGGGATCTAGGTTAGAGTTGCCAGGCTGCTCTGGAG
Source organism: Psilopogon haemacephalus (assembly GCA_013396835.1). Classification (NCBI taxonomy): domain Eukaryota; kingdom Metazoa; phylum Chordata; class Aves; order Piciformes; family Megalaimidae; genus Psilopogon; species Psilopogon haemacephalus. The sequence continues at coordinate 770,468 of VWZI01000251.1, read as the reverse complement.
TCCTGGGTGGACACTTCACCATTCCCCTTTTTTTTTTCTCTAATGAATTAGGCTAGCAAGAATGTCTTAATTACATACTTAGTGATGCTAATTATTTACCTACATAGAGTTTGTAAACACTGACAGCAAGACATCCCATTGCTAAAAGTCATGTTATACACCTCTAATCTGCAATACATCCAGTATTAACTCATTAGTAAGCAAATGGACATTTTGCTAAAGGCAAGACCATCACGGTTGGAAATGTAATGTATCACAACAAGCCAAGACTAAAAATAACACACTGCCTGTAATTTTGAAATCTAGAAGCCCCCTTAACCAGCATGACAGCTGTCCAAATATGGGCATGCTTGAGATATAGCAGGTTGTCAGCTATGTATAATTTCAATTTCCTAGGGAGTCAAGAGGAAAAGCAACTGACTCTGAATGTTAAATTGTTGTTATTATTATTATTTTTATGTCATTGCTCTATGTTGGTTTGCAAAACAAGCATTCTTCTAAAGTTGTTTCAGCCAGGTTTCTTTTTAGATGGCTGTTATATCACTGCCCAGTTCTAAAAGCAATGTACACAGTAAGATTCTGCAAATCATGAGACCAAAGACAAAAAATAAATGTCACCAATACTTTATCTCCTAAGTTCATAGTTAATCACGAAAAGAAAATGGTGATGCATAGTCTCACTAGTTGGTGCCTAAGACTGTGCAACATTTCATGTCACATCAGTCATTCCCCAATTGACAGGTGTTGTGTCAAGGGCAAAATGAGACTGGATGAGATACAGGAGATAAGTTTATCTGATAAAACAGTTCAGAGTGGTAATCCAGTCATTACTAAGGTATTCAGTTGTTTACAATACTTGAGAACAATGACTCTAAAATGTCTTTCTGAATATTAATGTATCATTTGTTTGAATAATGGAGCAAAACCCAGCATTTCAACAACTGAAGAAAGGGGTGGGAGAGCATTCCAAGTCAAATGCCTCATCATTTTCTTGCTGGATGTATTTTCGCTTGTTCAACTGTTCATAATATATATCAAAATTTCTGGAAGAAATGCATCTCATTTTTTTCATTGCTCCAAATGGAAGGTTTGACATGGTATTCCAAAAGGGATAAAAATAAGTGTTGGTATGTAACCTATTTGTCCAGTACAGAGAGGAAAAAAGGGCAGTCAGTCATGAGTAGTGGTATGACATCTTGGAGTACACAGCCCATTTTGAACACTTATTTGACATCTCATAATAAACAGCAGGCTTTACAGCATGCCAAGAGGTTCAACTTATTCAGATTTTTCTGGACCAACTGGAAACACCAGGGTCAAGGGCCTGTCTCTAAATTCCTAATATTAACATGCAATCCTGTGTCAAACAGCAGGAAGTTGTGACTTCTTCATGCCTTCTTCTCACTGTTCTTTACTAGCCACTGGGTCTTCCACTTTTCCTGAAGTGGAAACGGGCATATATTAGGAACAGAGGATAACCCTTCCTTCATGATGACACAGGCACATAATGGAACAAGCTCACACAGGCAAGAAGATAAGGTGTGCTTTCTCTTCTCTCCCTGGAGAGGTGACAATATGCACATCATGATGAAATATGAAGTAATTTTTTTATCTGGACAGCTGCTAGGGGATAAAGAAATGAAACATATGTAGAGAAGTGCATAAAAACTGAAATGGAGAGGAGGGAAATAACAATAGGAAAAAGGAGCAGAAAGCAAGGTTATTATGTCTGACAATTATCTCTACAAAATGATGAAGTGTCAGTCAAGCCAACACACCTAAAATGAAAAGGTAAGATAACAGAACTTTCACAATGCTAGAAGAGAACAACAGTAGGTCATTTGGAATAGCTGAAATGGAAACGGTCTGGGATAGCACAAGCAAGGCTATTTTTAGAGATTATTCCAACTATGAAGTAGTGTTTCTGCAATAACGCTGGAAAGGAAGGAACAGGGTGGAATATATACTAAGATGAACAAAACAAAATGCTGGTGTCTGTTCTGTGTGTTGGGGGTAAGGATGAAAGAAATGACAAGAACAGTGCCAGCATTCCAGGCAATAGCAGTGGGGTTATTTATTGTGACAGCATGGGAGTGGGAATGGCAGGGCTCTGAAAGACGAGGAGTTCAGCACTCCCCCACACTGCAGACAAACCAAGGGGAGACATGGGCAAAATGCCTGGGAAGGTGAAAGAACTGATTGCAGATAGAGGTCTGCACAGGAATCTGGTAATCATCAGATGCAACTGCAGTCAGCAGATGCAAGTTGTTAACCATCAAAACTGATAAAGATACACTAGCAAAACCAGGAAATATTTTGCTATTTGCACTAGCTGCATGCACTGAAGCATTCAGTGGTGCTTAACTGATGCTGCCACTATACACTCTGGCCTACAACTTGGTTAACAAGCAGCACACACTCATCAAGTAAAACGCCCATTAAAACCAAGAGCAGTGGCACATGTGAAGCACAGCAGACACCACAGGAAGTGAAGAGAACATTATTACAAGTCTAAACCCAGATTTGCTTCATATTGTCACCTTTAAGCCTTTCCAGCAAAACTGCTAAGCATGGCAAAGAACAAAAACTTGGGACCAGAAGGCTTTTCCCATAAGAAAACTGGTCAGCTAATTCAGACTGCTTTTCTTCCTGTCACATATCTATTAAATGCTCCAGACTGTTTAATGTGATAAAAATGTCTAGACTGCTTTTTGACTAAAAACTTAAAGAAGTGAGTTCTTTGCCCTTGGCTAGCCTTTGCTCTTTTCTTGGTAAGCACAGTACTGGGCATGCTGTACTTCAGCAGACCACATTTTCTGCATACATAGAAGAAATGCATTTCTGGTATCTTCATAAGACATCTAAGACTTTAAAGATGAACCCAGGGAAACATGAAGGATATACACACAGTAGACACTCAATACTGTATCGTGCTACTTTGCAATGAAAAATTCTGAAGCTTACAGTCAAAGTGCAGGTGACATTGAGGAAAATAAGGTGACAGAGCACCTCTCTCAGTCCAGTGAACAAAATAAAACCCAGAAAACAACCAAAGCAGCTCTGTTAGGATTGACAAAGAGCAAGATCCTTTGCTGACACAGACAGTAAAGGTAGAGTTTCAGCAAGAAATCTCAAGAGGCACGTTAGAAAAAAGCATTACCACATGTAAATCACTGCATTCAATGCTTTGCAGTCCCTAGCTGTCCTCAGTTTTTATCAATTGCTTATTTTTGTATAGCAAAAGCTCTGACATCACCACAATGAATCTAAGCTTAGAGACAAGCAAACAATTTATACTGAAAGTATCTCTGGCAGTTAAATTACCCAGCTCAACTGATACATCCTTAACCCTTTATTCTTTGGCTCTCTAAATCTGCATCCGTGGAGTGGGTGGTAGTCAAGGAACAGGTGCATCTGATTCTTGTCAGTATATGCAGCTTGTATGTTGGAAACTAAGCTGCATACCATGGAAAAAGATTGAGAAGAAGCTATCCCTGGATGTCACTCAATCTAGTTGACTCCTATAGGAAATACAACTTGCCAAAAGGATTAATGGACAGTGTGATGTGACAGAAACATCACTTCTGGCTCAGTCAAAACTGGATTGTCAAATCATTTATCAGTCACACTTTCCATCTTCCCGTACTCTATTTGTTCCAGAACAGTCTTAACATCCTGAGGATCAGTTTTTGTTTAAAACACTCTTTATCTCCTTCCAAGACCCAAACTAACCTTTGGTCTCTGTAATTAGGCCTTAAAGTATGCTGTCAGTCAGAGACATTGCAGAAGAAACAAATGACCATTCCACAGAAAAACAACAGGTTATTTCAAAGGAAGAAAATGGAAGCTTTTTCACATTAAGATCTGTGGACACAAAGAATGAATTTTCATTCTCTTGAAGGCAGTATTCTTTCTGGCCAGGTCACAATGTTCCCCCCCCACTATTTAAATGGACAAGAGACGGATCAATGTGTCAATGCCTAAAGTGAGTCTTCTGTGAAATAAATATATATTCAGGTTGAAAGCTTGGATCAGGAAGGTTACGTGTTGGGATCTAGAATCATAAAATAGAATCAACCAGGTTGGAAGAGACCTCCAATATCATCCTGTCCAACCTATTTCCCAGCCCCACCCGATCAACTAGACCATGGCACTAAGTGCCCCATCCAGTCCTTTCTTAAACATCTCCAAGGATGGTGACACCACCACCACCCTGGGCAGCCCATTCCGATAGCAAATCACTCTCTCTGGGAAGAACTTCCTCCTAATATGCAGCCTATACCTCCCTCAGCACAACTTGAGACTGTCCCCTTGTTCTGTTGCTGGTTGCCTGGGAGAAGAGACCAACGCCCACCTGACTACAAACTCCCTTTAGGTAGTTGTAGACAGCAATGAGGTCATCCCTGAGCCTCCTCTTCCCAGCTCCCTCAGTCTCTCCTCACAGGGCTTGTGCTCCAGGCCCCTCAACAACTTTGTCGCTCTTCTCTGGACACATTCCAGTGCCTCAACATCTCTCCTGAATTGAAGGGCCCAGAACTGGACAAAGAACTCAAGGTGTGGCCTGACCAGTGCCAAGTACAGGGGAAGGATAACCTCCCTTGTCCTGCTGGCCACACTGTTCCTGATACAGGCCAGGATGCCATTGGCTCTCCTGCCCACCTGGGCACACTGCTGGCTCATGTTCAGCCTACTGTCTACCAGCACCCCCAGGTCCCTCTCTGCCTGGCTGCTCTCCAAACTCTCTGTCCCCACCCTATAACACTGCCTGGGGTTGTTGTGACTAAAGTGTAGAACCCTGCACTTAGCCTTGTTAAATCTCATGCCATTGGCCTCTGCCCACCCATCCAGCCTGTCAAGGTCCCTCTGCAGGGCCCTCCTACCCTGCAACAGATCGACACCTGCTCCTAACTTGGTATCACCTGAAAACTTACTGATGATGGACTCAATCCCCTCATCCAGGTCATCAATAAAGACATCGAACAGGATCAGACCCAGCACTGATCCCTGGGGCACACTACTAGTGACTGGTTGCCAAGTGGATGTGGCACCATTCACCACCACTCTCTGGGCCTGGCCCTACAGCCAGTTCTTGACCCATTTCAGAATGAATCTGTCCAAGCCACAAGCTGTCAGCTTTGCCAGGAGCTTGTTGTCACAGACTATATCAAAGGCTTTGCTGAAGTCCAGGTAGACTACATCCACAGCTTTCCCCACATTCACCAGGCAGGTAACCTGATCGTAAAAGTAGATCAGGTTGGTCAGACAGGACCTGCCCTTCCTAAACCCATGCTGCCTGAACCTCATCCCTTGGCCATCCTGTAGGTGCTGTGTGATTGCACTCAAGATGACCTGTTCCATACCCTTGCCTGGCACTGAGGTCAGGCTGACAGGTCTGTAATTTCTCAGTTCTTCCTTCTGCCCCTTCTTGTGGATGGGCATCACATTTGCCAGCTTCCAGTCTTCAGGGACCTCTCCAGTGAGCCAGGACTGTTGATAGATGATAGAGAGCTGCTTGGCCAGCTCATCTGCCAGCTCTCTCATCACCCTAGGATGAATCCCATCTGGTCCCATGAACTTGTGAGGATCCAAGTGGCTCAGAAGGTCCCCTAATGATTCCTTCTGGATTACAAGAGGACTATACTACTCCCTGGCTCCATTAGCAAGTTTGGGAGGCCAGGTGTCCTGAAGAGAACCTGTCCCACTATTGAAGATTGAGGGAAAGAAGGTGTTGAGTACCTCTGCCTTTTTCTCATCTTTTCTTATTATATTCTCTAATAAAGAGTGGAGGTTGTCCTTGCCCCTTCTTTTGCCATTGATATATTTACAGAAACATTTTTTATTCCCCTTTACAGCAGTGACCAAAGTTCTAAATGGACTTTTGTTTCTCTAATTTTTTTCCTAGAAGACCTAGGGAAAAAAACTAAAACTAAAAACTAAAAATGTCCTTAAACTCTTCCTGGGATATCTCCCCTTTTTCCTAAAGGTGATATGCCCTCTTTTATTCCCTTAATTCCTTTAGAAGCTCCTTGTCCCTCCAGTCCAGTTGTCTCCTCATCGGTTCGCCTTGCAGCACATAGGGACAGCCCATTCCTGTGCCTTCAAGAGTACTTTCTTGGAGTAGGTCCTGCTTGGACTAAGACAAAAGAGACCAAGGAAGCTTGGACTCTTTTGTCTTAAAGGGCTGTTTCCCAAGGACCTTTCCAAGTTAGTTCCTTAAATAAGCCGAAGTCTGCCCTTTGGAAGTCCAGTGTGGAAGTGTTGTTGATGCCACTCCTGGTTTCACCATATATTGAAAACTCTATTATAATTTCATGGTTGCTGGACCCCAGGCAGCCTCTGACCACCACATCTCCCACTGGCCCTTCTCTATTTGTGAACAGCAAGTTGAGCAGGGCTGTATCCCTGGTAGGCTCAGATAACAGCTGGGATAAGAAGCTAGCCTCTGTGCACTCTAGGAACTTTCTAGACTGCCTCTTCTCTGCAGTGTTAAATTCCCAGCAGATGTCTTGCAAGTTAAAGTCACCCACAAGAAAAAGGGTAAGTGATCTTGAGGTAGCCTCCAGCTGCTTAAAGAATAATAAGTCAACCTCTCCTTTCTGGTTAGGTGGTCTATAACAGACTCTAACCAGGATATCAGCCTTGTTGGCCTTTCCCCTAATTCTTACCCATAGGGACTCAACCTGATCATCCTTAATCTCTACTTCCACGAGGTCCAAAGCCTCCCCAGTATAGAGGGCCACTCTTCCACCCCTTCTCCCTTGCCTGTCTCTCCTGAAGAGTCTGTAGCCATTGATTACAGCACTCCAGTTGTGAGTCATCCCACCACGTTTCTGTGATGGTGACAATATAAGTTTGCCTCTTGTACTAAGGCTTCCAGCTCCTCTTGCTTATTACCCATGATGTGTGCATTGGTGTACATACACTTCAGCTGGGCTGCTGGTTTTACCCCTATCTCTGGCTTACCACCTTCAGCCTCCTTCGGTTCATCTCTAGTACTGCTGTGTCTAACCCCCTCCCCCTTCCAGCCTAGTTTAAAGCCCTTTCAACAAGCCCTGCCAGCTCGCCAGCCAAGATGTTTCTCCCCCTCTGAGATGCACACCGTCTGTCACTAGCAGACCCAGAGCTGTATAAGGTTCCCCAAGATGAAAACCCAATATTTTGTTGGTGGTACCAGCCTCTGAGCCACTTGTTAATCAGGCATGATTTCCTGTTTCTTTCAGCATTCCTACCTGCAACTAAAGGTATTGATGAAAAAATTACCTGAGCACCCAATCCATTAACCACTTTTCCCAGTGCCTTGAAGTCCTTTTTGACCTGCATAACCAGTAAGGAAAAGTAATCAGAGGGCTGCACTATATTAGGCAGCCTTTTGGTAACATCTCTGAACCGGGCCCTAGGGAGGCAGCAGACTTCCCTCTGAGAGGGGTCCAGCCAACATATAAGGCCCTCAGTTCCTTTCAGAAGAGTATCACCAACAACGATTACCCTCCTCTCTTTTTTTGGGGGTAGAAGTCCTGATGGGAAGGGAGGGTTGATTTGCTTTAGTCAGCCCCCAGATGGTGTTTCTTCTGCTTCCAAAATCACCTCACCCTCAACTTCTAGTGCCCTGTATCTGTTGTGCAAGAGCAACTAAGGAGGTGAGGGGGGCTGGAAGGGGTTTCCCTTGCCCTTTCTGACCTGTATCCATTCCCCCGTTTCTTGTGTCATCTGTTGTTTGGGTTTTTTTCAGAGAGTAAATATTTATGTAGGTTTTAGATCCTTTTGTCATCACACTCTCCTGCAATCATTGATTCTGTACATTCCTTCCATATTGAAGGGTGCTTTGTATAATCACAGCATTACTGAATTCAGTCTCTTCTTTGCTCCCTATAAGCAGAGTTCCTTTGGGCATTGAGTGAAATGACACATAGGGAAAAGGCAATAGGCCCAGTTGGTGTTTCTCTGGAAAGCCCTATGCTATGCAGACTAATACTGAGCATGATCTGCAAGTTTTTTTTATGCTGAGCAGCTGGCAGAAGCCTCCTAAAGGCAGGCACCCAGGCTGTGCTTACTGAGATAGCAGGTTGTTGGCAAGGTTTTTTTGGATGTGAGACAATAGCAGCACAGGGAATGGAAAGGTTACTGCTTTTTCTGAAACAGAATTGGCTGGCACAGAAGCAGAAAACTCAGATTTTGTAGTTACAGTTTTCCGTCACAAAGTGATATCTCTACTGTTTTCTCCGAAATCTCAATAGCACAGGCTAGTTATAGGTTAATAATATTGTTCATTGCAGTATGCAAACAAACACACAAAAAAATGTACAAGAATGTACGCACTGTGACCATCTCAGAATATCCTTGATTCACCACATTAAAGGCACCCTTTAGCCTTGTAAACAGAGCAGCAAACACCACTGTCTTCAACTTAACTCTTAGCAGCGAGTGCTGGAGTCAGCCACTTACAGGTAATCAGAGTAACCTAACTGCAGAAGAACCAGGAAAACACAACACAGCTGTTTGTTCAGAGTGCTGGCAGAAAATTAGCCCTTTGGGAGTGATCAGGGATGATAACATGAGCTGATCCAGCTCCCACTGAAGAGAACAACCCTAACCCCTCATTTCTGCTTCTTTTTGGATGATCCCATTCTTGCTAACCCAACTGATTTGAACTTAGCCAGTTCACTTCTGTACAGTAGTGCGAAGCTACTAATTTTCTGCTCACTTCACTCACTGTGTCTCAGTTACACAGGAGTCAGGGCCAGCAAAATGGAAAGGCTGGCAGTCAAGCTGCTCTCACACATACTGCTGGGAAGAACCATTATGATTTTGACAACTCGTTGAGTGTGCTTTCTCTCAGCATTGATTCTCTGCAGTTCATTTTGGCTAGGTCTGTAGGCCAATTGTCAAACAAGCTTGCTATTTCTGTAAACTTCACAACTGACTGCAAATTCTGCTTTAAGGTGAAACACACTTTTCAAGATCTACATAAAAAAATAATCCTATGTGAGCATAAAGAAACAGAAGTACTGTCAACAGAACAAAGTTGGACAAAATTTATTCTTAATATTTTGGAATCTATATTTGAAGAATCATTTGATTTTAAAGCTCAGGATGGCAATACTTGAAAACCAGCCTGAATATAAGATTATACAGGTGCTGGATGTGATATGCACAGAAAGTGCACCTCCCATTATATCTCAAAACACACAAGATAAGGAGAAAGTTATTCAGGCAAACCCGTCACTGTGGCAGAACTATCAGATCTAGGAAACAAAGGCCACTCCTTTCAAGCTTCTGTTACAACTAAAGAAATCTGACTTCCTTTTGCTTTCAGATTGGGTTCCAATAGGCACAAGGTAATATTACTTAAATCCAAAACTGTCTTAAGTGTGACTTTGTTTTGGAGCAGAAGTAGGAAACCAGGATATAAACCAGGTGGATATATCATGATAAAAACTGCCAGAATACCCAAAACTAACAAAAAAGCACAAATAAGAGCTCTAGCCATGCTACCTGAATCCCTATGACTATCGTCTCTGGCATGTGTCAGAAATTCAACTCAAGGAACACAAAACCTTATCAGCAATAGTACACTGCAGAGCAAAGATAGCCACCCACTATGTAATTGTACCTGTGGCTGAAATTAAGACATGTTCCCACAGATCTGCTTTAGAGACGATACACCAAAACACCAGCTTCCTAAATGTTGTTTATAAACGACTAGCCTTAAAATTTGTATACATTAAAATTTCATTGTTAAATAAGGAAAAAATAAAACAAACAAAGAAAGTGTGCATTTAATAAAAGGTATGAAGAGACATATCTCTTTTCCTGCATCACGAGTACAAAGGATTCATGGCGAATGTGAAGCCTCAGTCCACCATTTTGTTCACATATATTCTGGCATCAACTTAGTGATATTTTCACTTGGAACTAGGTGGTACATCAGTGGTAAGAGTGGTCAAAGATAAGCTGTACCTTACACACAATAAGCTGGTAACAGAATAAAATCAGCTTAGGCTACAATAGCACATGAATGTTTTATTCAAGTCTTCAGTGGGCACATTTATGCTGTGCAGTGCAACACATAGATGTGCAAATGAGCTCTGAGCTGTGCAGGTTAATTCAACCTGCTCTCAGCCATGCAGAGCTCCATGCTAGTACTGGTAGGCTACTCCCACTACATTTAGTGCTTGACCTGGGATCTTGGGGATTTCTACCCATTATGGTATGTAGGGCAAATATACCTTATGCTGCAACACTCTAGTGTGAATGCTATTTCACAGTACATTTACAGTCACTCAAAACAGGCTGGCTGAAAGCCTTGCAGTATCACAAAGCAATCTTTGAAGCAATCAGAGATGATTTTAGACTGCAGCAATATTCTCAAAGACTCTTTAGTAACACTTGTCTGTTCAGAATAACATCCCATAGTTACCAAATCCTCCACCAATTGCTCTGTGCCATCAGCACTGCTTAGTACTCATTTTCACAACACACAACTATGCAACAGATCAAGACACTGAAAATGCAGGTCACTAACAGATTTCTGCAGGTGCACTACAAGGCAAGATTACTTCAACAAAGCATGTGTGAAATCCTAATTCCCTGTTTGCACTCCAGCTTTTGAAATTAAAAGTTTACTTCAATAAAACTATTGTTAAGGGATTAAGTTGAAAATGAAACTCAGGAAACAAGCAAATTCAACTGTGTAAAAGTAAACATTTTTTTCCCACTGATTCTAACCTGTGTTCAGCTCACAAAAGGACCAAGGAGAACTCAGTAAGAATCTGAAAGCAATGTTTCTATGTAACCAAACCACTTGAAAGATTCAAGTGCTGCCTCTCAAGAACATCTTATATGACCTGTTCTGTGAAAGGCATAAGTAAACAGTTACAAATGGTAACAGTCAACATAAAGAGATGAAATAAAACTGGTCATTCAACTTCAAGGAAGTAGCTCTGTTATAAACAATTGAACAAAGAAGTGGGATGGTTAGGCACCTGGGCGACACAAAGGATGGAAGTCCCTATCATTGGGGAGCAAAACTGGTGAAGGGTCTAGAGAACAAGTCTTATGAGGAGTGGCTGAGGGAATTGAGATTGTTTAGCCTGGAGAAAAGGAGGCAGAGGGCTGACCTCATTGCTCCCTGTAACTATCTGAAGGGAGCTTGTAGTAAGGTGGGTGTTAGTCTCTTCTTCATAATATCAAGAGATAAAATGTTTGGAAATAGCCTTATATTTTGCCAGGGAGGTTTAAATTGGATACTAGGGAAAAATTTCTTTATTGAAAGAGTGGTCTGGCATTGAACGTGCAGACCCTGGAAGTGTTCAAAAAACATGGAGACATGGCACTTCTGGATAGGACTTAATGGCCATGGTGGTACTGGTAGATAGCTGGACTTGATCTTGAAGGTCTTTTTCAACAGAAACAATTTTGCAATTCTCTGATCACTATCACCCTGTGTAAGACACTCATTTTCATCACAATTTTCATAGCATCATCTGGCTTATTACAGTGCCTTTGAGAGTACATAATTAAACAAGAATCCATGCAATCATTTTCAACGGGCTGCAGATAAAGCTTGGAAATCTAGCATTATTGTCTCTGAAATATCATTTAGGTCAGAGTGAAATGAATGCAAACACACACAAAAATTGCAGTTACTCCTTGAGGGTACTGCATGAGTAAGTGTTTTCAGGGTTTCATACAACTCTGGCTGCCTGAAAAGTTTGATACATTTTTTATCAGTATAATGTATTCTGAAGAACTTTGTATGTCTCTAATACATCATTAGAATGATCTTTCATTCACCTTCTGATGGAAAAGGAAAGGAAAAAGTTGCTTGCCAAATATTTGAGATCAGTACAGGATGAATCTCACAAAAGACAGGTTGCAGGATTTTAAAACTTTTTTTTTTTTTTTTTTTTTTCTGAGCTCTTAATTCTCTGTCATTTATAAATGTCTTTGCACCGTTTCAATGCAAATGTAATCAAGTAATATTTTTTAAATAGCCATGTTGATCCAAAGTATGATAAGAAAACAACTGTAAATGTTGAAGAGGAACCAGATGATCTGCCCTAATTTTTTATTTTCCTCATAGGGCAGTCTCATCCACTTAATAAAATGGAATTGTTGCCTTAGTGGCAAGCCTTATTAAATGGCATTATCTGTTTCGTTTAAGATGAATGCTGCAGAACATACCTCAAAACATACAGAACTTAGATATTCAATTTAGGCTAAACCACATCATAATCCTGTGGACTATCTTCTTGTATGTAAACAATAATAAAGAATAAACAACAGGTACAGATATTGCAGAATAAGCAGAGAAGCAGAAGAACAGTGAGGAATAATGGAATGAACTGAAAGTGATAGCAGTTAAGGGAGATTTCTAAGCATCATGGAAGATGTCAGGACCAATCTGATTTAGGATATTTACCTAGATATTAACTATTACTAGTCTTAGACCTACTATACAACACAAAATCTTGCTTCTTTCTATCTTGCAACAGAAAAATGTTTCAAGATTAGAGAACATAGTTTAGTTCACAGGCAGTGAGAAATAAAACAGTAGGTTTTTTGCTTTGTTTGGTTTTTGGGTTGTTTGTTTTTTTTTTTTTAATTAGCAAGGTGATCTTTATTTCACCTTGTTTGTCTTCCTGGTGATAAATTCTTGCTGTACACACCTAACATGCACTTGTCATACAAGACAATTTAATAACACTTCTCAGAAGAAGGGAGAAAAATTCAAGCCAAGTTGTTCATTTACTCATTGGTGTAATAAAATTCTCCCACTCCATATTGCAATATAGCAACAAGAATCTGTGCTTTAACTCTGCTATTAACCACTGAAACACATTTCTGACAAGCAGACAATAGCAACAGACAGTCAATTTTTTTAAAAGGCAAATTTTTAAAGTAAAATTAAGAGAAAATATTAGACATTTTCTCTATCCAAGTATCTTAATAGTGTAGTTTTCCCTTTTTCACAGACTGCTAATCTTATTTTTATGAATGCATAATGACTGTATAATGCAGAGAAAAATAGCAGTCACCACCTTATCATGCTTTTAAGTACTTATGGTAAGGGAGTGCAGGGAATTTTCTTATCTGTGGGGTATTTTTGCAGAGTGCTGGCACCTTATCAGAATTTCACATTCAAAAATTAATGACCCTTTGAAGGCCCAGATATAGCCCAGATCTTGCTGCAGACAAGCAACTAGGCAATCAGAAAGCAGCTTGCTGAAGATACATTTGCACACTGATCATAGAAGCACAGGTATTTTTGCCTGTCTCATGCAATTCATCAAGTCTGCCTACAAGAGCTCCAGATGGCTGGTGGAAAACATTCCCATGGGAGATATGTTCATGCCTCTGCAGAAGAGACCTACAGATCCCACTGGCACTGCTCCCACGTACAGCAGATACCTGGAAAAGCCTGGCAGCCTGCAACCTCAGAGGTGGTCAACGGCATCCTCAGGCATATTGGAAGGAGTGTTGTTAGTAAGTCCAGAATGATTCTCCTCCTCCTCCTCAACTCTGCTCTGGTGAAGCAACATCTCCGATATTCCATCCAGCTCTGGGCCCCTCAGTTTAACAAGGACAGGGAACTGCTTGAACAAGTCCAGCACAGAGTCACAAAGATGATGAAGGAAGTAGAACATCTCCCTTATGAGGAAAGGCTGAGGGAGCTGGGTCTCTTTAGCTAGAAGATTTCACTAAGAGATGACCTCATTAATGTTTACAAATACATCCAAGGTAAGTGTCAGAAGGATGGAGCCAGGCTCTTCTCAGTGATGTTCAATGACAGGACAAGAGACAATGGGTGTAAGGTGGACCACAGTAGATTCTGCGTGAACATAAGGAAAAACTTTTTTACCATGAGGGTGACAGAACACTGGAACATGCTGCCAAAAGAGGTTGTGGAGTCTCCTTCTCTGAAGACTTTCAAAACCTGCCTGGATGCATTCCTGTGTGACCTACTCTAGGTGATTCTGCTCTGGCACGGACGATTGGACTAGATAATTTTTTGAGGTCACTACCAACCCATAATGTTCTATGATTCCATGAATCAGCAGATTTCAATTAGTAGCTTTAGCTGGGTAATACTTGCTAGCATTGATGCTTGTATTTAGACTTATTTGATAGCTGCAGTTAAATTAATGAGTTAACACACTGGGAGTGTTTCTAGGATTTAGACCCAACTAGTGAGGAGAAACAGAACCTCTTGACCAAATTCCTTTTCTCATTAGCTTAAACCTGGCCACATCCCAGAACTTTTTGCCTGCATTGCAGACAGCAGAATTATGTGATGCAGGGAAGGTGACAAATGTAGGTTTACCAACTCCTGAATTACGCTGAATGGTTTCTAACGTGAACTCCTTCTGGAACACTGCCAAGGACATAGTACCAAGGGATACTTTAGAGTAATGTATTCTACATGCAAAAGTGCCAAGAGAATTATGTTAGAAAAATTAAATCATTCTGTCCTACTATTCAGCACTCACAGAAGCCTGAGCACAGGCTGGTAATTAGCTAATTTGCATGAAGTCTGTGCAGAACAGTATTTAAAAGAATGCCAGTAGTATCATATTTCAGGGGCAAGACAGTCTGCCCTGACTGGCTAGCTAGCCTGAATATCTTCGCATCCCTCTCTTAGGCAAGACAAGACATTTTTAGCACTACAAGGATGGATGGGTGGGTAGATTTCTGAGAATAGCTATATCTGCAGTTTTATAGTTAAATATGTAATTTCCTCACGAAGAGTCTAATCAGACTCCCATTTGAGTGGACTACAAAAGCTGGAACAAGAAAAGCAACAAATCCAACCATCACTTCAATTTCCCTGTAGGAAAACAGACATTGCTCTTGGGTTTATGCAACTATCTCTGCGATTGTGTCCAGAAAAAGTACCAGGGCAGTCAAAGCTTAACTCAGAACTGCTTTAAGTGCTACAGAGCAGCACACAGATTCTATGGATGCTGTGACAGACCTTGGAAATACCACAGACTTCGCTACCTAGCCCAATAATTCAGAATTATCAGTGCTTGGAAGAAACATTTCTGCTATGCCTGCAGACCTGGGCTTGGGAGAGAGCAGCAGAGTTTCCAGCTTACAGTGTTGGCAGCTGAATCTGACACTAAATTAGAGGCCTGCTAAAATCTGATCCTCATTTCTCCATCACTGTGCAAGCATCTGAATGTTTAAACCAGAAAGCCCTGGGTACTGTTGGGGCTATCATTTGAGAAGTAATACTCCTGATGATACAGCGTCATATCCTGCTTATGAAGCACCCATCTGAAAGCTGTTTTCAAAGTTACACAAATATTATACCTAATCTATAACACAAACAGCTATTTTGGAACCCTGACAACAAGGAACTAACATTCTCAAGTTGTGGAGGGGGGAGGAAAGCTCTGCGTCAACAGGATCTTTCTCTTCATGGAAATAAAATGCCAAAAATAAATACGGAATTCCCTCATGTGGCTCTGCTGTTTTCTTCACTGTTTTCCCATAGACTTGAAAAAAAGAGAAGCCTACACATGGATTTAAACAAAAAAAACCCAAACAAATAACAAATTTACACTGCAGGGGGAAAAAAAGGCAGCTATATATTTTGACCAGTTTTTAAGGTTTCAAATTACCTGCATGAGGTGCACTGATAAAGCTAGTACCGCACGTTAGGTGAAAATGAAGTTTACAGCTATTACTCAGTAACAGCAACAGAGAACAGCAGAAGAGAAAACAGATGAGCTTTGGACAAAGAAACAATATTTTTAGGACTAAACAGAAATAGCAAAGTAAAGCTAAGTCCAGGTTATATTTGAGCTTATTTTGCCCTTGATTTTCTGCTGATCTTCCTGACATCTGCAGCCATATCCCTGGAATAAAGAAGGCAATTCTCTAGAACAGCAATACGACAGAAGAATATCCTTGTTTAACTACTGAGACTCTTCTATAATAAATCAGAATTCCCAATTGATGGAAACTATTTTCATTCATTATCATCAAACATCAGTAAGTAAGACCACTTTCCTCTCATTCCCAAGCTCCATATGTGTAACACCCTGGTGCCCTTTCTGCATATCATATGCTCCCCTCTAAACATCTCCCTTTTCCACTTGTTTTCTCCCCAGCTCTTCACAGACTTCCTTGTTTTGCTGAATTAGTGAGTTCCTCTACTGTTACTGAATTCACTTTTTCTCCTCTCCAAACTCCCATACCCATCTCACTTCTTTGTCATTATACTTTCTTCATCCCTTTTCTCCTTTCTCCAAGTACAAGTTGTTCATGTCCTTCAAATTCTGACTCCACCAGATATTCCAATTTCTGCCTCTCCCCCTTATTTAATTTTTCTTTGTGATACATTTAGAACTTGTTTCTCAGGTACCAGACTCCAGTCACAGGCCATGAATACCAAGATTCAGGTCAAACGTTGGTTCAATTTCCAGTTTGACTGCAGGTTCTGTGCCACTGCAGACAACTCTGCTTATGTTGCAGTTCTATAGTTAGCATTTCTCTACCTTAGTATTAGCACTATAAGAAGGAACAAAGATAGGAAGAGACCACAGCAAGCTCACTGCTCTTGTTTTCAAAATCTGTTGAAAATTTAGGTGTGAAACTCCTGACTGTACAATGCAGCCTTTTAAAGTAAAAAGCTTTGTCAGACTTGGATCATTTTCTATGCTGAACAGACACCACCACTGACGCTTCTGACCATCTTATTGAGTACAAAATATAAGAGCCAGAAACTTAATTCTACATACTTCACCTTCAAGGCTCTTAATATAGAACAAATTATAAAAGGTTAACTTTTTTTTTTTTTTACAAACTTCAGGGGTTTTTTTTTAATCATGCAGAAGCAACATGCTCATTTTTATAAACTGAAGAACATACAGATACATCAGGGGGTTTTATGCTACATCAAAATACAAATAAAAAAGCTTAATTAAAAATGTTTCATTCTTAAGAGTATGTAAAGAACTGGTAACTTTTTAGTTTTGGGTATTTTCTTGATGTAGGCAATATTAAAATCTTGGATTATGTAAATTACTTGATCCTCAAAGTGCAAACTCCTGCAGCAAGCAAACAGCATTACGTTTTAAGGTGGCATAACAAACTTGATTAAAAACAAACAAAAAAAACCCCCCAAACAAACACCAAAATCACAAGTATCAGGAATCAACTTACAGGGTCCTGTTCTAAAATGAAGAGATGGTTGAAGAGCATGGGAAAAATGTTTGTGTGTTGGCCACACCTGCAAAACTCTGCATGCAGACATTCATGCTGTGGGTAAACAAATAGCCGCACAGCTATTTGCAGTGTTCACTTACAAATATCTTCTTCCATGTATAAATGCTGGACTTGAATCTCCCAACATTCATGCCTCTAAAGTGAAAAAAACTGAAATAATGAGCTTCATATTGTAGGCTTGCCATGTGAAACATCCAACACTCTAGCAGTCTTTCTAGCAGTCAGAGTCCCTCCTACTCCTGCTAACCAAGGTCTGACAGCTACAGTTTAAGGCAGATGGTCTGGTGCATCTGCCTTTCCTGTAAGAGTTTTGTGAGGTTACTGCACAAAATAACTCCCTCTTACTTATTGGAGGAAGGAAAAAATATTTTTTTCAAAAAAGACAGCAACAAGCATTGAAGATTTTGCTAAATGTGGCCTAAACTGAGGGTTCCGCCTCTGCCCCACCCCTGCTTTTTTTCCCCTGTTCAAGATCATGGGATGACAGGATGTTAGGGGTTGGAAGGGACCTCTGGAGACCATCGAGTCCAACCACCCTGCCAGAGCAGGACCATAAAATCTAGTGCAGGTTGCACAGGAACACATCTAGACAGGTCTTGAAAGTCTCCAGAGAAGGATGTTCCACAACCTCCATGACCCTTACAGTAAAGAAATTCTTACTCAAGTAGAAGTAGAACTTCTTGTGCTGTAGTTTACATCCACTGTCCCTTGTCCTATCACGGGGCACAAGTGAATAGAATCTGTCCCTTCCTTCTTGACACTCAGCCTTCACATATTTATAAACATTTATTAAATGCCCTCTCAGCCTTCACTTCTCTAGACTCACAAAGCAGTGCTTCAGTCCTTTAATCATCCTTACAGCCCTCTGTTGGACTCTCTCAATTAGATCCCTGCCCTTCTTAACCTCAGGAACCCAGAAGTGGACACTATTCCTTGTAAGGTCTCACTAGGACAGAGTAGAAGGGGAGGAGAACCTCCCTCAATCTGCTGGACACTCCCTTCTTAATACACCCCAGGATACCATTGGCCATCTTGGCCACAAGGCCAAGATGAGTTGTTCACAACAGGTGCGGTGTCTCCCATGATCAAACAGTTCACTAGTAAAGGTCTGGAGGTCAGTACTACTACAAAAGCCACCAAACTGCCAAAGCCACCAACTAAGAGAAGAGAGAAAGTGACAGGTCAGGAGAAACTAAAGAGATATAAATAGATATCTGACTACTCTTTTCTTAAAGCAAAATACCAAAAACTCCAGCAATATTAAAAAAGATGCTATGCTCTGCTGCAAGCTTACTGATTTCTATCTGTATCAGGCCATTACTTTGTATTTGGTGAAGTAAACACTGTATTTGGTCAAGTAAACTCTGCATATCATAACATTGCCAAACACTGTATGCTAGTAACAGAACTAAGTCAAAAGGCATCGTTTGAAGGGTGCTATTTAGATGGATGGGTAGATCCTTGCATAAATGTCAATCAATTATGCAACCATGGCATGACTAAGTATACGTGAAAAATTATTCTCCTTAAGGAATGCACTTGAAAACATTCAGTGCAATATCCTTGCTCAGTAACTTTACCCTACTGTGCACTTTGTCCATTAAACAAACACAAAGGTGTTTCATCACTTGTTATGGATTACAGAACATTTCACTAAACCTCAGTCTCTCACAGGAAATAGCAACGACTGCAGCCTGCAGGTATTTCACCCAGGCTTCGCTTCCCACAATGAGATAATTTCTGCTACCCAAGTATAAAACTCACTAACCTCGGACCCTCCAAAAGAGTGTACTGACTCATAGGACATAATCTTGTAATAGATTTCCCCCTTTTTTGAAGTCAATCAAGACACAAAAGCTTCAGCCCTCCAGGTAACGGTCAGACACATTACTGTAAAACAGTCATATAGCATATGTTCATATTACACGGACAGATTTTCAAAATGGCCCAAAACTTAAGGCTTCAAAAGCCTTTTCAGGCTCACGAGTGAAGTGTGTGAACTTAAGTGCTCAGCACCCAGCAAGAACAAACAGTGCTGTTCATACAACTTGCATAGCAATTGGACATTTCTCAAACGACATTATCAAAAGCTGTTCCAGCTTTGTTCTTTTCAATAGCATTGCTGCCTAATGGCACCAAACATTTCCTGCAAAATAAAGATAGGCTTACTTAGCTTTTCAAAATCAAACTGAAAAACCGGGACAGAGAACATGTGGAATGTATTAACTTGTCCTGGTTTTCAGGAGGATCTATCAGTGGGTTTGTACAAGAGAAGACCAGTCTCTCACTGTGTAAGCTTTGCATTTCAGGAATTTAGAAACTGGCCTAGGGACAATCATAATTCCTTTTCTGCTGAACTCAGACATAAAAGGAACTGAGCTCAGAGGTGCTTTGTCACTTCGCTTTCTAAAAAATAAATTTTCTAAAACCTAAGTATATTTTGATAATTTGTGCAAGTCATAAAAGCAAGTTTATGTAGTCTGGTGTTCAGCTTATACAAAAGATGTTTCTGTTACAATCAAGAATAAAGAGACAAGTATGGTAACTGAAGCATAGTACATGCTGCAGAAAAGACTGTTCTCCTTTTAATAATCTCAGAAAAACAGACAAAGCACAGACCTGAGATTGTTCGGTTAGGTCTAGTTTAGTCTGTTTTTTCAGTATATGTACATGTACACACAAGCACCTTTCTATAGGCAGTGTTATAGAAGTGAAAAGTGCCTCCATAATAAAACTGAATTCAATTTAAGCAGAAAGTCTCAATATTTTTTCCAACCCATTTTTCTTATTTTGATCAAGTCTTCCCTGCTCCTTGCCCCCCAAGTTTCTGCTTAAATCTGAACATTTTGTCATATTTAAGTACTTTAGCTCACATTCAGTACAAATCAAAAGCACACTGAAATCCACCAAGAAAATGTGCTTCACTCTTCTGTGAGTCTACAAAAATTCAGAGACTTCCCTTCTCCACTCTAACATTATAGCCTTGTTTTCTATCAAACTGCACTCAGATGTTGCTCCTCTGACATTATTAGTCTGCCTAGAAACCTTGAAATGGCTGTTGGCCTGAAATAGGTTCTGTCATCCGAGATCAACTCAAAAGCAGTCCAGCAAAAGATCTTATGTCTCATATTTTTGGGCTGTACATTTTTACCGGTGAGCACAGTTGAAGAGTTACAATTCATGCAGGCACTGTGAAATAGAGCTTTCAATCCTAACAATCAGTACATACCTAAGGTGAACTATTTTTCCAACTGAGCCTAAGATCCTGAGATTCAAAGATTATCTAGTTCTAGAGTAGGCTGTAGGCTTGAAAATTTCGAAAATATGTCTGTATTGAATGTTAGAAGATGATTGAAGTCAGGACACAGTTCCTAAAAATCACCTCTCTGCACCTTATCCCCTTACAAGAACTGAGTAAGACAAAGAAAAAAGACCTTTCTAAATACATTTATTGGAATTTACTTTTGGGATTATCAGGCAAGTGCCTGTTTTTAAGTCAAATGCAATCAAGAGTCATGTTGGGTTTTTCTTTCTCCTCCATATCAAAGTAGCCGTACTTTGTGACTAAGCCCTCCCAGCACAAGGTTGAGGCAGTTATTTAGATATTTTACCTAGCAAAGAGGTCCTCTGCAAATGAGCTTTTTAACTGTCAAATTACACACTAAATGTCAGGATATCTGCTTTCTTAGCAAGAAGTCACGTAGACAAATTGTTTCTACATGGAAAATACACTTCCTAGGTGTATACAAATAGGTTATATATATATATATATATATAGATATAGATATAGATATATATGTAAATAATTAGATTTCTCATTGATCAAAATTGAAAAAGTAACCCGTAGAAAAAGATTTGAGACTTGCATATTTGCAGGTGTCACTCTGTGCTGAAACTTGCTTTCTTGAATGTAAATCAGTCATTGTTACCAATTTCCAGAGATAATTAATATAAATAGCTATATACATTTTTGTGAGACATGCAAGAGAAAACCAACAAAGACAGTCAAAAGAAGACCAAGTAAAAAGTTGAGATAGTATATAAGGATTTTTACTTATTTTGTTCATTTTCAGCAGTCATTGAAAGAGTTACCTCCACCTACAGCTACAAGTACTTATACATTTCTAAAGAAAACCCTACCTTACTTTTTTAGGTCTGATTTCCCCCACTTCAACATCCAAAGGTCATTCCCTGTCTCAGTTTCTCTGGGCAGAAAATTCCTTTCGTAGTACACTTGTTCATGTTTAGACTCAGTTTAAGTCCTAGAGTTTTCTCTTTTTTACATACTGGCTGAGGGGGGTTTTTGGATACTATGATAATATGGTCCATAGAAATATCTTAGTATCTGGTTGTTAAGAGGCTCACGAATTTAAGGAACACTGCTGATTGCTAATAACATCAAGGTACACTGTGTAGTCTTCGATTTTTTTGGTTGGTTGGTTTATTGCCTGTTTTACCTGTGCAGAACTGGGTGAACTTAGTAAATGACTTACCTTTAACACTTATGTTG
Source organism: Psilopogon haemacephalus (assembly GCA_013396835.1). NCBI lineage: Eukaryota > Metazoa > Chordata > Aves > Piciformes > Megalaimidae > Psilopogon > Psilopogon haemacephalus. Next base: position 748,723 of record VWZI01000251.1, on the reverse strand, counting down.
AATTTACAAATGTATTTGTTAATGACTAAGCTGCTAAGTTAAACACTAGAGACCTACTTAACACTACTGTCTGTGCAAAGAAGTCAACATCAGTTGCTAAAAGCATACAAACAGCACATGAACTTCGCAGTATTTTATAGCAAAACAGAGATCACAGGCTCTGACACAGTGTCTTGGAATCGTAGGATATAGTCTTTGCTAGCAATGGGCTCCAGACAAGTCCTGTGCAGGTTTCATTAGGTATCAGGCCCTTTGTACACCTGATTTTCAGGAGGGAAAAAGAGAACGTGAAGTATACACCTGATGAATAAGATGCTGGATGGGGACCTTCACCCAGTTACCAAGGTGTTCAAAGTCACATACACTCTAGTTTTGTCCCTTCTCCAACAAATAAGCTGAAATAAGACAGCAAATGCCACTTTTATAAATGTGCATCTTTAGGGGGCACAGCCAGCTCTCACCTTTTCCTTACTGGGGAGGAACCAAATGCACTCCCCTCCCTTTGTGCTCACTACTAGCTACAGGAGTAGAGACAGGCTGAAAACAGAGCTTGTCTATTGTGAGGACAGAAAAGCAAATGACAGACAGCAATATCTTTTGCTCTCTCTGAGAGCTCCTTGCAGTTTGGTGTATGTTGGGTCTGTGGTATGCAGGCTTTGGGGAGTGTGTGTTACACTGCTAACAACGTGTCACCTATGCAGGTTTCATTTTTGCCTGGAAAATAGTGAATTTTGCCAACAAAATAGTGAATTTTAATTCTTCAAGAAGCATCCATCCAGTAACACAATGACCTTACAATGCCTGATCAAAGATTCTACAGCCAATGGTGGACATGAGGTGATACCTACGGGAGTGTCTCTGATCAAACCAAGCGTAACTACACTTTTCTCAGAATATACTTCTGCGTTTTGGTGGACTGAGCCATAAGCAGTATTTTTGTGTTAAACAGTTTTCTTTATAATGAGTTTGTAGAATTTATTTTCCTTTGATGAGTTTGTAGAATTTATTAAATTCATTAGAACAAGCTCTAAATAACAAATAAAATTTAAAAATCCAAAGATGTCACATACATAATCTAATCTGCTGACTAAAATTCCACCCTTGGAACTCACACATGGTCATACAAGGAGACATAGCAGTGGGATTTGTGTCTATTCCTGTTTCTCTGTCTTTTCCTTCAAGACTTCATTTTTACAATGGCCTCAGAACTATAGAACCACAGTGCAATATGACAATACAAAACTTTTCAACGAGAAGAATGAGTCAGTAACTAGAGCAATAAATAGCTGCTTGTGGTTTTGTCTCCCCCCAATTCTGCAAGTCTGGCCCATCTTCCTTTTCTCTGACTCCTGTCTCTGAGAGTACAGTCATGAAGCCTTAATAACCCTGCTGCTACCACAAAGTAGAAATTGCTTGGTTCCTTTTCCCAAAAGAAACTGTTATGAAACATTCAGACTTCAACAGCTCAAACAGAATAGAAAACACTGCCTGTAGTGGACAATGTCAAGGCATGACGTATTTGTAATACAGGAAGAAAGAGCAAGTAACATTTTTGTTAGCAATTGATGTTAGGTTTCACAAAGGGGGTACTTAAGTTTCTGTTGCAAACATGTCCTGGCTGCTTTTGTTACTCATCCTCACTACAATTATATGTCTCATCCTCATCTTATAACAATTAACTGTAACAAACATAGGCAGCAGGAAAGAAAAAAAAGAAATCCACAAAAGACATTGAGGACAAAAAGATGTACAGTCTGACAGAAATGTGACATACTTATCTTTGCGAGGCAACAGCTCTCGCTCTATCAGCAGCCTGAAACTGCTGGGCAACTCCCACCAAGGGTGCATCAGAACAAGCAGTTTGTTAATTGCTGTAAAGTCACGGTGTCATTTTAGTATACCTGAGGCACCAGACAATAACAGCTGAAATGTTTTAAATGAGCTATGCACTTTTAAACAATTGTTTATTGAATATTTGCTCTCATTCTCAGTATTTCCAGAAAGCTGCAGTGCTAAACCAGATCTCATCCACAGTGCAATCTTCTATACTTAACTAAAAGAAAGCTCTCTAATAAATGTTATTTCAAGGATCTTGTGTTCAGCTTTTTACTTTGAAGATTGTTGTGAAAAATCTGTTTGACTCTGAGAAAGGTTCAAACAGGCTTCTAAGCTAAACTTAAAATACTCAAAGCCAGGAAGGCCATTGTAAGGCTTAAGTACAGAACACAAAAATAGCTCATGAAGATTAGCCTTTAAGGGTCACAGAACCTGGATAGGTTAGCACTGCTAAAGTTTATTTGGTTTTAACTAAATGCTTCTTTATGCTTCTTAAACAGCACTTCAAGTAAGTCCAAATGTAATCACTTTCAGTATTTTGAATCTGAAATCATTAGAGATACATTAATTTAGGATATACTCCACCACCATCCCACATGCACCAAATAACCACTGCTGATCAGGAACACTACAGATTTTTCTCAGCTCCAGGACAGTCTAGCTATTGTTGTTCCACCATACTCAAATACTTCATTATCCACTTGATTTCTGCACAGCACTTACTCTCTTTGGCCACACAGGAAAGCCAGAAAATACTTCTGGTGCCATTTGTCAGTTGCAATGCTATTGTCAACTACTTCATCTCTTGAGAATACAATACCCACCCACAATTTCTGAAGGTTATACTAGTACGCTTTACTAGCTCTATTTTCCAGGAAAACAGTAACAGTTTTCAACTGTTTTAATCACTGATTTAAGCTTTAATAGTAACAAACAGATTAGCTTAGGCTTTATCAGTAACACCTTAATCACATTCTATGGCAAAGAGGAAAATCAAAACAGAGCAATTCTCTAGTACATGCATGGAGAGTGTGGAACTGGAAACATAAGACAACAGAATGCTAAGTTGTTTGGCCTGCAGATGAAGCTCTTTTATGTGTTAAAGAGGTAATGTCTGCAGTGGGCAGTAGTACTGATTGCACAGAAGGACTTAAACATTCTGTATTGCTCACTGTGACATTCACTTGGGTGATCCAGAGCCCCATGTGACACTGGTCCACCAGACTGGCCACTCTGAAGTAACTGTTACGCAGTTTAATCACTGAAACTCACCCCAATTTCTCCAGGAAAATTTAATAGATTGGAGACTATAAACAACAGGCTCCCATAGCACACAGCTATGCACTAAGAAGTAAGATACTCGGATGCACCACAAGGAATTGTTTGGAGCCACAGCTACTTTCCTTTGGGTTGAAAACAATGGATTTTCTGGATGAAAAAAAATTCTTGTTAATCTGCGGGCTTTGCACCTCAGCAGTTTCATCTGTTGCTGTGCAGCATTACAGTCATCCATGGCAACAGAGTTCAAAATTCAATCATGAAGATGTATCTCATTTAGCAAGAGTGAGAACTAGAGAGCACATATGCCTGATCTGGCTTGGTTTTGTCCCAGCAATTACTGAGATTAATATGAACCAAACAAGGGTTAGGCCAGTGCAAAAGCTAGGTTACATTTTTGTTAAGCTGCAGCTTGGGAGTGCTTCTAGAACAGCCACCTAGGCAGCCCTGCTGTACAGACCTCTGTTTCTACTTGCTGCCTCATGAAGTTCCTCTTCACAAGCAGAACATCCACATGTCATGAACACTGGCTATTCCTTTATAAACTGAACAGCCTCTCATTAGGGAAATAAGGCTACTAATAGCTATCTCAGAAATTTATCATAACCAGCTTTCCAGTGGCAACAACCTGTGCCCCATGCACTACAGTTGCTACCCACTATTACACAAGAGGCCTCTTCAATTTTATAAAGCTGGCCAGGTCATAGCTATCTTAAGCTATTTGATGAGGTTACAAAGATTTCAGTGACACTACCAGCTCCCTTCCTTCCTTCCAGCACTAGTGAGCTTTGTTCCTCTGTAATACACATGCAGCAATTACACAACATTGACAAGTCTGTGTGTATTTTCCCTTGTTCTTTGAGAATAAAACTAACTCTTGATGAGGTTTACAGTATAACATCCCCACATAAACCAGTGAAAGACAGTGGCAGGCAAAGATTTTAAAGTGCTATAAGCAAATATTGCGGTGAAATAAGTAAGATGTAAAAATTAAGTGCCAAAGTTGACTGTTCTCCGGTAACCCTTCATCAGTTCTGTTTTACCAGTTACAGGACAATATATGTGACACCAAGTCATGCACCCATCTACCTATCTATATATTTATGAATGCACACACAACTGATTCAGAATAATACAACAGCAGACCAAAAGTATAAACTGATATACTGAAAGACTGAGAAAATCCATTAGCACCACATTTGCAAATTTCCAATTGTAATTTCCAGTTTATGAGCAAGTAACTTACAATGCAGTTCTGGACTGGGTGGATAAACAGTGGTCTAATTAGACTGATGTGCTGGAAACTCTTCCTTCTGTGAAGCAATAAAATAAGATGATCAGTTTAAAACCTAATGATATTTGCTGTAAGTCACTATTGGCAAAAGCACCACTCCCATAATCCACAGAAGTGCAGTATCAAGACAAACACTTCAGAACAGGATTTGGTTATGTCACTGTTAAATCCTTCATGGGAAACATTTTGCTATATAAAACACTGCAGATAAAGAGATAAAATGCAGCAGGTAATGTTGAAAACTGTAGATGAAGCATGCCATTCCCCACTGCACCATGTCAAAACTCTTTTTAACATTTACAAAGCATCCTCAACAATTAATAATCATCATAAACAGCTGAGCAGTGCTGTCACATTTATTATCATCCTAGAATAAATGCCAGATGATTTTAATTGTTTGTCTTGTCTTAGTTCTTTACTTTCTTAGATGCTGAGAAGATTTCACTTCAGAATGAGTTAACAGACAAGCTCCAGTAACACAAGACTAGTAGTGCAGGAGTAGAGTGTAAGCATTATAAAATACAAGGACAATGATCCATCCCTAAGGTTTCCAAGCATGCTGCCTGACGTGTGGCAAGTTTCCCCCCAACAAGTTATTGCAATTGTAACATCTAGCAAGGCCATGTTAGTATTATCCATATTTCCACTCCACCTCAGAGCTAAGTCATACACCACATGCTATTTTATCTGGCATTGTACCAAGAACAAACCAAAGTTTTTCTATGTCCTAAACAGCTCATGGGAAAAGTTGTCAGAGAAACACAGCTAAAACTGGAGAGGCATGAGTGGCCTTGGAAATATAATACTTTCCACAAGAGTCTCAAAACAGCAGTTTGTTTATACAAAAGAGAATTTATATGAGGAACTGAAGAAGGATAACAAGGCAGGTTATCCAATGCTATGGTGGGATCTTTAGCTGCAAGAGGCTACAAAAATTAGAGTATAAAGACCTTGAGTTGAGAATGGAAAAATTAACACCAAAGCATGGATGCTGGATTTACCCCTGATAAAAATATGTTTCTTATTATTAAGAGAAACAGAGCAGAGAGCCCTCAAAATACAAAAGGGCAGTTGAATGTTTGATGTACAAGAAGCCAGGAGAAGGAGAAGAAAACAGGAAATGATATCATCAAAGAAGCAGGCCAAAACCTGTGGGATCATTTCAAATCGGTATGAGTGAAGGAAGACTGCATTTATCAAAGTGTGTTTGTTACAGTGACAGGAACATGACATAGTAAGAATCTGAGGAAGCTATTAGATGTATGCACAGATAGGAAACTTTCCAACAGGTGTTAAGCATCTGGTATGCAATTCCCATATGCAAGAGTCTTGAGTCTGTGACCCAAAGAACACCTAAAATTGCTAGTCAGAAGTGTCATGGTGGTGCTTATGACACTTCAAGTAAATCAGGGAAAGAAGGAAATAGCAGAGGAATTTGGAGGTGACCAAAGAGGATGAACGAGGTACTGAGCATCAGGAGTGCATGAAAGGTAGAAAACAGCTTTTAGCACTCCGTGCAAGTTTTAAAAAAAAACTGAATAAAACTGAACATAACAAAGTGCAACAACAGCAGACAGATCTGCAAGATTAAAAAAAAAAAAAAAAAGGGCATAAAACCCTATCTACATGTTTAGTCATGAAACAAAACCCTGAGCTGAATTTGATGCAACTATGACAGCCATAGCATGTTAGCAGTTAGAACTGAAATGACCTATCACTTCTTTTTGCTGTCCTCACATTGCTCATGCCTAACGCAGGTTAAATCCCAGCCAGCTTGCTATCAGCCAAGTGCCAAGATCAGCCAAGCACTAGGCAAACACAAACTCAATTTGATTTAACAACCATATTGCAGGGTAATTCATATTCTCCATACTCTTCAGGTTACACTACACACTAACATCTTCTGAAATTTTTTACAGAAACACAGAAGAAAAATGTTTACCTACTTTCTGAGTTCTTTTTGAAATAAATGAATATATGAGAAGTCTACTGAGTTCTGGAAAGGAGTAACACTTTGAGCTAAAGGCTAATGAACAGTAATACATAAAAAGATATGGAGAGACAACTGGTATCACTCTTACCACATGGAATTCTATAAATGGACTTTAAACACCGGCTCCACATCATATCCAGGTTCAAAAGAAAGCTAGACAGCTCCAATAACTCCAGATGGAACTATGAGTTTTACTTGAAACTCTTCTGTAAACAAGGGAAAAAAACATGGAAACCTTGTTCCCATATAAAACAAATTCCTGTATTAGCAACATATGGTGAGCCTGTCAAGTTTAAGGATAGATTTACTTGTCAGGGATCTCTACCAACCATTCCTAGCATGGATTTTGACATTTGATTCTTCTGTGATTGTTCTGTGAAAGCAACAAGTTCATGCTTATATGAAACTAAAGCACACAAATGGAATTGCTTCTAGCCTTCTTCACTGAAAGAATAACAAAAAGTACATTTTGTTCAATCTTTATACCCTATTTCCATGGAAATCCCATATCTCCCCCAACTTTACAGGTGATCTCCAAACAGCCTTTCTCAAGGAAAGAAGAACTACAGCCACCATCGCAGCAAATTATTTTGGAAGACAGAAACACAAGTTATCAAATTGGTATTACCAGAGCTATTTTTCAGAGACCTGGGAAAGTGCCTGTGTCCAAAAGTTTATTTGCTGGTCTCAGCAGCTAGCTTGATAAAATATATCATCTGCTCCTACAAACCCTGCTTCTCTCAAGGTAAAAAAAAAAAAACAAGTATTTGATTTCTAAATGCCTGATTGGAAATATTTACTAACAATTCACAAGAGGTGGCACTAAGGCCTAACTATATCACACGGCACTAACTGCAGTCTGGAGCCTACTTAAGGTATCAAATGAGTTGTCAAATGGGAATTAGGTGCATAGCTAGAGGATAATAAAGTATAGGATTTTGTCAACAGTAACAATAAAACATGGGACAGGTTTCTGGTTGCAATTATATAAATAGGTCCACAATCACACAGCTCACCTACTGTGAGCAATCCATTTATCTTTCTTTTGTGAACCTAAACCTTAAATTACGTTGTGTAAGTTGCAAATCACCATACCAAAACCTTTGATTATACTACGGATGCCAGTACTCACCTAAGTAATCTCCAGACCTAGTGGAAACCACAGAACTATTCTAGGCTCCTTCAAAGTACTGACATATGTACTAATTATTTGTTGCTTAGTAGTAGCTCATTGCTAGATGTAAATTACATGCTGGAGTTGGTTAAGCTCTCTGGTATTGAAAACACTTTTATGTGTTATCTTTCTTCAAATCAGCATCAAAGGCACAGCTGGCACTAACGATCTACTTCAACACAAAACTGCCATGGCCATTCCTTGCCACTACCACTGCAGAAGCTGAGTAACAAAAAGGAACCTGGCAGAACAGAACCCATCCCCACTTCAACCTGAGCATGGACTGCTGCTGCAGCTACCAATCACACTGACAGACATTTCAATAAATCCTTTTTCACTACTGCTGTAACAAGGTCAACAGGCAAAGACAGACCACTTCACTTCTACTTGTCTAAATCTAATCTAAAGCTGAGACCACAAAAGAAGTCCATGACAAGCAAACGCACAGCTGCTGTTGAGAGGTCACACTTCCCACTATACACCCCCTACATCTCTCACTGCACTCAGTGAACCTTGCTTCTGCAGACTTGATTAATAAAGAGACAACAACAAAAGACCTTAGACACACAGCTAACAACCTACCCCAATGTGAATGACACTGGTAGTATATGACCAGGAAAAGTAACCCAAAAGGGAGGGAATAGCAAACACTTTCTATTTGTTTCTAATATTCAAACATTCAATTGCTGTAAGAACACACACAAAAGAATAATAATAAATGGAGCAATGTTTAGAATTAACAACTGCCAAAGCCAACAATACAAAATCTTTCTGGTTCCCAATGCAGGTGGTCAGTTGTACAGTATGCTAAAAGTAAAAATATTTTATTGTTGCTGAAGTAAAAAAAAAAAGAAAAAAAGACTGCAGTAGAATTCCAGTCAGAGCAGTAACTTCTGCAATAATGCAAGGCCTTCTAGACCACTTACAAGATTAATAAGAAAGACAACATTCAAGACACTGCTAGATGGGGATACAAGAAAGCAAGGAAAGGGAACAGTAACACTTTTTCCTTTCAAGAGTTGTCTTGGTACCTTTTATGACAGCAAAATACTTCCGGCTAGATGAAGTTAATCAAATCTGTCTGCTTTTGGTGCCTAGCAGAAGTCATGGTCTTTGAAAAACTCCTAAAAATTCTGTGGCAGGCAAGTAGGTAAAGTGGGGAGAGACTGTTCAGAAAGGCATGTAGTAATAGGACAAGGGGCAGTGGCTTCAAACTAGAGAAGAGTAGATTTTGATTGGATATTAGGAACAAGTTCTTTTCCATGACAGTAATGGAACCCTGGCACAGGTTTGCCCAGGGAGATGGCTGGGGCTCCATCCCTGAAGATATTCAAGGTGAGGCTTGACAGAGCTCTGGACAACCTGATCCAGTTGAGGATGCTCCTGCTTACAGAAGAAAAGACTGGAGTAGATGACTTTTGGACATGCCTTCCAACCCAGACCATTCTGTGATCCTGTGAGTTTGTCCTAACCTAAGTTCACACACCTGCATTAGGCAGATGCGAGTTGCCTCTGAAATCCCTCCAAAATATATACATGAATTATAAAAGGAACACAGGAATTACAGAAGTAACATTGATACTTTCTTTAGGGATACCACTTCACCATGTGCAGTCTAAGCTGACCACTATGGTTTCCCAGTAGCAAAGACATTTTACAAGGTTACTACCAGCATCTGAGCATAAATGAGCCAACTGACAGTCTGATGCTATCCGACGCATGTAGTTTTATCTGTGTGGCTGTTTATGAAATTCAAATTATTTTAGGAGGTAAAAAGCCCAAGAAAGCCTTACTTCTTTTTCTTCTCTATTCAGTACCCTGATGTGGGTTAAGGTTTGAATTCACATAAGCAGTTGAGGGAATAATAGACTACAGCTAAATAAGGAGAAACCCCAAATTCTGTTGGGACAGAAACTGCTAATAAAACTTTATATGCAAGGCAATACAATATGGACCTGCATCCTCACACTTATTTCATGTAGGTCATGGAGCAGATCCTCCTGGCATGGAGCAGATTCTCCTGGAGGCACTACTGAGATAGAGAATAGTGAAGAGGTGATTGGGTCCAATCAGCATGGCTTCACCAAGGTGCATATCCTGCCTGACAAACCTGGTGGCCTTCTAGGAACAGATCACAACATTAATAGATGAGGTGATGTCATTTGCCTGGACCTAAGCAAAGCCTTTGACACTGTCCTGCACCACATCCTGTTCTCCAACCTGGTGAAACATGGGTTTGATGAGTGGACCACCAGATGGATAAAGAACTGGCTTGATGGCCACACCCAAAGAGTGGCTGTCAATGGCTCCATGTCCAAGTGGAGGCCAGTGACAAGCAGAGTCCCTCAGGGATCAGTCCTGGGACCAGTCTTGTTCAACATCTTTGTAGGTGACATGGACAAGGGCATTGAGAGCACCCTCAGCAAGTTTGCTGATGACACCAAGCTGTGTGGTGCAGCAGACACGCTGGAGGGCAGGGATGCCATCCAGAGGGACCTGGATAGGCTGGAGAGGTGGGCACAAGCCAACCTCATGAGGTTCAACAAGACCAAATGCAAGGTCCTGCATCTGGGTGGAGGCAATCCCAAGCACAAATACAGGCTGGGCAGTGACTGGCTGGAGAGAAACCCTGAGGAGAGGGACTTTGGGGTGCTGGTGGATGAGAAGCTCAACATGAGTCAGCAGTGTGCACTTGCAGCCCAGAAAGCCAACCAGATCCTGGGCTGCATCAGGAGAAGTGTGGCCAGCAGGTCAAAGGAGGTGATTCTCCCCATCTACTCCGCCCTGGTGAGACCCCACCCGGAGTACTGCGTCCAGCTCTGGAGTCCCTATTACAAGAGGGATGTGTTCATGCTGGAGCACGTCCAGAGAATGGCCATGAGGATGCTCAGAGGGCTGGAGCACCTCTCCTATGAGGACAGACTGAAAGAGCTGGCACTGTTCAGTTTGGAGAAGAGGAGGCTCCTAGGTGAACTTATTGTGGACTTCCAGTATCTGAAGGGGACCTACAGAAAAGCTGGGGAGGGACTTTTGAGGGAGTGACAGGACTAGGGGGAATGGAGCAAAGCTGGAGGTGGGAAGATTCAAATTGGATGTGAAGAGGAAGCTCTTCACCATGAGAGTGGTGAGGCCCTGGAATGGGTTGCCCAGGGGGGTGGTTGAGGCCACTTCCCTGGAGGTGTTTAAGGCCAGGCTGGATAAGGCTCTGGCCAGCCTAATCTAGGGTAGGGTGTCCCTGCCCATGGCAAGGGGTCTGGAACTATATGATCCTTGTGGTCCCTTCCAACCCTGACTGATTCTATGATTCTAACTTCAGATACACTCATCTTTTTTTTAAGCACTGCCTTTTATGCACTTTAATTTAAGCATGCTGACAGCAGCTGGCATTTTATAAAACACTGGAGCTAGGGATTAATGTTTTAAAGGATTTAAAGGCTGCCATTTTGAGCTGCTTTACAATTGTAAAGTTGCAACAGAAGCAGTAAAACATTATGTCCAAATGGATGAGGGGAAGAGTATTCCACACTATTTTAAGAATCAGCATGCAGTACTATGCCACATCTAGAACAGCACATAAAAATTAATTAAAAACTATTTGCTGAACTTCACACATGTTGCTTCTCTTTTGACTTGGGCATCTTTCTGTTATTTCTGGTGTACAAATATTGCAACCACTGTGACCTGTCCACCATTACATTCCTATTGTGAAATTTTGGATTCACATTTGTCAACAGGGATACTTGCACCAATGCAAATAACAAACAGCAGAAGTTCTACAGCTAGGATAAAGGAAATTATTTTTAAAAGGTACAGACAGATGGCTCCTCCTGAAGAGCGGAAATGTTCAGCTTTTAGCTTGATCTCTGGTCACACTTATTTTTAGCTGCAGCCTCAGGACTGTGTATAAGCAGCCTTTTCACCTGAAAACAGTGAGCACCATTATGTACATTTGTTCCTTTGAGTTCCAGGAATCACTTGTCCAATCACCTGCTACCAGCATTATCTGAGCAAGCCCAGTATGAAGATCAGTCCTTCACTAGAGGAATCTGAACTGGCTAAGCCCACATCAGTTAAAGTTGCCCATGTTTTTCTCCTACAGCTACCACTGAAATTAAAACAACTATAAAATATGTATTTACACCTGCTGATGATCTAGGTGCTTCAAGCAGCACAATTTTGTGAATGCCTGTAAAGACAAAAACAAACGCAGAAATATCAAGTGATAATTCCTAAAACTTTCAGTTTGTATTCTAAGGATTAAGATTGAAAACAAAAAAAAAAAAAAAGAAGTGGCCCCAGTGTGGCTGCAAAATAATTAATGACTTTTTAAATATAGTTGTATTTTCACAGTACAAAAAGGTTGTGACAACATAACATTACAGCAAAATGATAAAATCTAACTTAAAAAAAAACTAGCGTAATTCTATTTCATTTTTTTTGTCATAAATCCAGAACATAGGTTTTCTCCAACATATCCTTTTTTCACTGCTGACTTGAATAATTATTTTTTTTTAATTGACCTTCATTATAACTTACTTTAAGTATAATAAAGTATTTAGGAGAGCTGTAACTGTCCATTCTTGGCTCATGGTGATGGAAATAGAGACTTTTCCACAACTTTGATATATACACACTACTTACTGTTGTTTCTTATTTTGCTAAGGAAATAAAGGAAGACTTCCTTATAGAAGAAACATGAAAATAAATGCTATTCATCCTTCTGTGTAAGATAAAGTGACAAAGTAAATATTTTTGTTTTTGCAATAGGACAGTATCTTCAATTATTTTATTCACTCTTTGCTTTTGGTTTGTTTCCAGGTGATAAAATAAAATGACTATGTTAATTTCACACATATCATTTAAGGCAGATTTGAGTTTGTTTTGGTTTTTTTTTTTTTATCTCAATAACGGTGTATGTCTAACCTCTCCACTTCAAGTCTACTTTCTGCACAATGCTGGTCACTCCTTTTTAAATATCATCTGTAGAGTCCAGTAACAAGACTCGTGTACAACAAAATGAAACAAAACAAAACCAAAAACAACCCCAACAAACCCACAAAAATCCCCAGCCAACAAGACCCATAAATTAGATTAATATTTATAATGGATTGATAAAAACTCTCACCAGAACACTTCCTTTGCTCTTGTTAGCATATACATTTTGCAAATCATGCAGATTTTTTTTCACTACAGAATCAAATGTAAACATTTGTTCAATAGGGATTAAATTGTTGTGAACTCAAATTACGTGAAGCTTGGTCTCCTCAACACAGTTACATCCCAATTTTTAATTCCCAGTAGCACCTAACGTTTCATGGTACGGGCAGATGCTGACTTTCTTGTAGCAAGTGCTGACAAATGAGCAAGATTTAGTAGTCCATACAAGGCCTGGTTTCCCAGGACAAACTGAATGTGTGCCACAACAATGTCATCTATGATCAGCTATGGAGTTACTTGCAGGTAAGCTGCAACACAGAGTCTCATGTAACTCAAGTTTATTCAGTAAATGATCATACAAAAAGGTACAGAAACATTCTCTAAATCAAGATTTTAGGCTTAAACTGTTTGCTACACCATTTAAGACAATAAGTTATTCTCAAAGCTTTTATTTTACCACCTAATAATGAACATATCACCACCTTATTTTTTCCTTTCTGTAATTCTCTCTTTACCTGAATGCATTAAATTCTGCATGTTCTATAGCTTAATCCAGTGTATCACTTAGCTTTCATACATAAGTAGGGTCACTGATTTCAATTGTGTAATGTATATTTAGTTTTTAAATGGTATCTGTAGTGATCACATATACATTACCATTTCGATCACAAATAATAGAGGAGCTACTGTTTTCATTAGTAGCAATGGGAACTGTATTTTATTTACATGCAATTGTTATTCCTTCTGAGATGAGAGTGGGGCAATGACATTGCGGGGCCATGCCATTTCTTTTCACCACAGTCCACCTCATAAATGAGTAAACCTGTTACAGGTCACCTTTGGCTAAAAAACCACAAGGAATTATATGAGGGCTCTTGGAAATATCTCTCACCAAATGCAAAGAGCTGTGACAAAACTTGTTTTCAATTCCTGTGCCTTGGTTGGCAGTTCTGAATTAAAGAGTTCAAGAACATGTAGAAATATACATGATCTCACTATGGTCAAATTATCCTGTTTAAAATTGAAGAAAAACATACACAGACATTTAATATGTGTCTGGAGTTTAAAAAAAATCCATTGTTAAACATTTCCAGTATCAACAATAAAAACTGAACTCTAATGACATTTTCATTTTGATGTATTTAGAGATATGAATAAATATCACTAAATAAACAAAGAAGTATAATTTACAAAGGAAATCTGCAAACTTGCAGAGACATATACAGGTACCTTTATCCAAGTAGTTGGACTCTTATTAAATGAAATGCAAATTTCAACCATCACGCAGTTTTGGCAAAGAGTTTAACTCTAAGTTCACTATTTGAATGATGAATTGACATTTATCACCTTAAGGCTCTAACCAATTTCAATGCATGAATAAGATCTTCCTTGAACTTTACACTAACCGTGTTTCATTTTGTAATGGTAACCAGTAAAATGTCACCAAAAAAAAATCCCTTTGTGGATCATTCCTGTTTGCTGCTGTTTTCTGTGAAGCTTTATGTAGAAGAAAACATCGCTACTGCAGTTTCCATGTAAGATCCTCCAACATCATTTAAAAATAATTAGTAGTAGTCAAGCACTTCTGACTGTAATTTTACAAAATAAAAAAAAAGTCCAAAGCATCCTGTACTGAAATTATGAAAACACAATGAAGAGATGACATAAACAGAAGAATTTCACTTAGGACTCTGAGGAAGACAAGCTGGAAATTCTGTAAGCTGCACTCCAATACAGAAAGGCCTTGACCTTTTAATCTTGCATATATTTAAGCAATGACTGAACTCAATTCTATAAGGCTTGTCATGGAAAAATACTAAAAAAATAATTACTTGTTAAGGAGAACAATATCATCATCCAATCCATTTTATAGGAAAAATTAATAAAAGCAAGATCTAGAAGTAGAGGAGAACACAGTAGAGTTCTTGTATAAACAAGATTCAAGATTGTTTGATTTCTGGAGCTCTGCAAAAAATAAGCAAAGCCAAAAGTGATAAAAGACAGTAAGTGTAAATGATCTAATGAAAAACCCCAAAACTTTAAAAATCTTGTAAGGGCAAAATATATTTCCACATCTACATACTTATATACTTTTCAAAGTAAATGTGCTATCATTTTGATGAGATAAATTCTTCACTTGAATTCAAAATTCAGTGGAGTACTGTGTGCAGTTCTGGAGCCCCCAGCACAAGAAGGACATGGAACTGTTGGAGAGAGTTGAGAGGAGGGCCACGAAGATGATCAGAGGACTGGAGCACCTCTGCTATGAGGACAGGCTGAAGGAGTTGGGGCTTTTCAGCCTGGAGAAGAGAAGGCTTTGGGGAGACCTTATAGCAGCCTACCAGTATCTGAGGGGGGCCTACAGGAGGACTGGGGAGGGACTGTTCACAAGGTCTTGTAATGACAGGACGAGGGGAAATGGGTTCAAATTGGCGGAGGGGAGATTTGAACGCGATGTTAGGAAGAAATTCTTCACAGTGAGGGTGGTGAGGCACTGGAACAGCTTGCCCAGGGAGGTTGTGTCTGCTCCCTCCCTGGATGTGTTCAAGGCCAGGCTGGATGAGGTCTTGAGCGACCTTATCTAGTGGGAGGTGTCCCTGCCTGTGGCGGGCGCTTGGAACTGGATGATCTTTGAGGTCTCTTCCAACCTAAACCATTCTATGATTCTATGAAAATTGCTTTGTAGTAACATTTTTGGGGGTTTACTTTACTTGTAAAAGGTAATAGTCTGCATAGACCACACAGGATTTCCTTGCAACCTGAATCTCTTAAAGCTACAAATAATTTTTTTCCAAAAGAAAGATGTTTTTTCTTTAGGCATTCTTAGAATTGTCCATGATCATTATTGAACAGGGGGACTATTCATAGATTCATAGAATGGTTTGGGTTCGTTATGACCTTATCACATACTCCCACACATTACATGCAATCCAAAGTCCTGCTTCATTGCAGGCAGGTGGAATGCAAGTAATTTCATTTGAACTGCATTTGGCCTTTACAGACCTGATTACAAAGCTGTATGGAATGAGCTTAAAGAACAGAAGAAATAATTTACAATACAGATACTTTGGGGTTTCAGGGGATCACAAATTAAGCTGTGTCAGCTTTCTTTTTTAAAGTCAAACATCTCTTATCTTTTGTCTTTATTAAGCCTAAAGAATACAAAAACAAACCAATTAATTACTATTTGTGTTTTAAAAAGTTGTATCATGATGAGTAGTAAACCCACAGATGAGTTGCAGAGCTACAACCAGTTTCTTAGAAATGTTCTGTGAGATCTTATTAGCCATGCTAAAACTGCCTAGTATTAAACAGTTTGCAACACTTGTTTGCTATCTCCTTTTCCCTAGACTCCCTAGGAACAGTAATGAACTGCATTCCTGGCTTCTGCAGGCTAATTTTTTTTTTTTTCCAAATATACCATTTCTAGAAAAAAAACTTAGACAATGTGTATGATTTTGAAATCAATGTGAATTTGTCGCTGGCTTAAAAGAGCTAGGATTTAATCCAAAGAATGTTGCCACATGCTATTTAACACTGTCTGTAATGTAAACTGCAATGTGAAGAACAGCCTGTCAAAACAACCAGAAAACCATCCAGCAATTTGTTTGCCACATTGCCACAATTTGTCTGTTATAAACTCAAGCTTCTTTTTTTTTCCCTAGTTTCTACAGAAGGTGGTTTGCTTTATTATAAAAAACAAAGTAGTATTAGAAGGCATAAATAGCTAAGAAGTTGTTTCCCCATACAAAACATTACAAACTATTCCTAAGTATAGATTTTCCTCATTACTGCAGACAGTTGGTTTCAAATTATCAAAATGACTGACTTGATGAAGACTGAATGACCAGAAATTATACAAACAATGAGATTCTTAACATTTCGAAGACAAAACTTCTCGGCTCAAAGCATCTGATCATGAATAAACTGACCCTAACATCTGCAGAACTAGATTCATATCTTTATCAATATGGTTGTTATTGGAAGGGAACAGGGCATGACAAGCGCTGTACATCAAAATAAGCCAACTTCACATTTGAGCTGTCAGCATACCTCATCAAACACCATTCTATAAAAACTGCAACTGGCTTGCAGAGACGTGGCACTCGTGCTGCTACAGAGAGCAAGGTGTGCACCTCAACAATACCTCAGCATCCCATCCCAGACACACGGGGTCCCCTTGTCTGGCGAGTCAGCTGAGTCACTGAAGGCGTCAACTATAGCAACAGATGTCATATAGGTAGCTTAGATCAGCAATATGTTTAGGCTCAGCTGCAGATTTAAGCCTAGAGTTATCACCAGTTTACAGATACAGTCTGAGTTTACAGATTATGTGGGAGAGTCTTCACTACACCACAGTCAAAAGTAGTGATTTAAAGTGAAAGCCCTTCATGCAGGTAACTCCCTACTATGTATAATGAGGATATCTGTTCCTACCCGCACAGAATCTCTCCTGAATTCTGTGCCAGGCAAGATGAACAGTGAACTTTCAAAGGGAGGGATGCATTACAACAGTCTGTTACAAATACTGTTTCATACTTCACAAATAAGATTTCTGCAAAAACATTTACATAAATGTTAACAACAATATTTCATATTTTTTTCTATAGGTATTTAAACTATTCTGTTTATTAAGAGGACTACATTACTCGTGTAATTTTGTAGGCTATATTATTTCATTATATACTGTAACATTTTTCTATGATTTCTGACAGTCTCTACAAAGTTTTATCACATTTTTTTCAAATAAGGAGGAATAAGAATTTAGAGCAAAAAGCCTCTTAAATACTTCAGTATTTAAAATTGCTAACTTCTATATACTGTAATAGGCACATCTATGGCAAAAACAGTCAACAATTCCTCAGCCAGAAAGTTGAAGTTATCTACACAACCAATTAGAACAAAAGTACATGTCAGATGTCTTCTAATTGAAAGTTAGAATGAAAATGGTGCTTTAAATTAATTGCTATGTATTAGTTTGCTTTTGTGTACCTATGCCTGTCTTATTTGTAATTCTGTACAACAAAACAATAAACGAACTGTTCACAAGTGACCCAACTGAACAGAACATATTCAATTTATTTTCAAAGAGGAAAATGTCTTAGATGTACCCCAACTACACTCACTATAATTTAACAGTAATGCAGCCACACAGCCTCAAAGTTGATGAACCTTTGCTTTTCATCAGTTTCCAATCCAGCGCTGTTCCTTACCAGCAGCTCCATGCCATTCATTTCTCGTACCCATTTTGCATACGGTCTGCCATTCAGTCATAAAACACTCTTTGACTTCATGTCACTTAGAGATTACAATTCAACATTTCTTCCTTAATGAGAAAGGCTATTAATTTAGGAAGATATCATTGACTTAATATGTGATGCATTTAAAATTAACCAATAATAGTACTCTCATTAGATCTTCAATCTATCAGATTGCTGGCTCATTCTTATGATCTGATAGTAGTACTACTCACTGTCTTAAGCTTTTTCTTACATGTTGCTGTGCAATTGAAAAGATAATTCTACTCTCCACCACTCCCATAAATGTTCTCAGATTAAAAATAAATCAGACAAATAAACAAGAAAAATTAAAGTAAAAAGGAAAGTGATCAAGTGTGAAACTTAACACAGTGGAACTGCTCTCAGAGGATGTGCTTACAGACCCTAATTAACTGAATGCATACAGAAAACATTGAAATAACATTAACTGCTGTCAAGATAAAACTATTCTGTGTTACTGGGAATTTTCCTTTCTGCTATCTTTGAATTACAGCATACCAATACTGCTTCAGTACCTAAAGCAGACTTGTGAACTTTAAAATACCTCAAATATTCTGAAGGATACAAAAAGCATCTGACAACAAGGAAAGATTAGCAGAAAAGTCATGGTAAAAGTTACAGTATTTATTCCAAAAACTTACGATATTAATTTGCTGTTTCCATTTCTCAAATAGTTCTTTCCACTGAGTGAGGCTTAATGCAAACTGGAAGATTGATTTATCTTACCTCTATCAGTTTTGCATCATTACAACACAAAGTACATATCTTCTTGAAGGGTGGCTAATATACTCAACATCCTCATTTTAAGAAAGACACTGTAGTGCTGGCATGGGTCCAGAGAAGGGCAATGAAGCTGATGAAGGGTCTGAAGAAAATCTACTTTCAACTAAGGAGTAGTTGAGAGAACTATAATCATAGAATTCTTTGGGTTGGAAGGGACTAGGATGTTAGGTCTGGAGAAAAGGAGATTGAGGTGAAACCTTCTTGGCCTCTACTACTACCTGAAAAGAGGTTGTAGCGAGGTGGCTGGCAGTTTCTTCTCCCTAGTAACAAGTGATAAGATAAAAAGAAATGGCCCCAAGTTGCACCGAGGGAGATTTAAGGTAGAAAATGGAAGCAACTTCTTCACTGAAGGGGTTATCAAACACTGGAATAGGCTCCCAAGGGAGGTCATTGCATCAGCTTCCATGGAGAGGTTTAAAAGATAAGTAGACATGATGCTAAGGGGCATGGTTTAGCACCAGAGAGATAATAGTTGGACTTCACCTCAAAAGATCTAAAACAATTCTATAAATCGGTTTTCACTGACTACCTTCACCCTTGGGTTTGTATTGTTTAATTATAATAGCCAGAAAACAAATATAGATACACTTTGCAGTATTAACCAGAAAAATCACAATCAATACAATTTAAATTCAGATGAGACTTGAATTGTATCAACCAATTAGAAACTGATTAAAAATTTCTGAATTTCAAGTCTGAATTGCACAAAACTGTGTAGGGCTACTAGTGATATATTTTTTCTTACATAAGTGAAGCTTGGTTAGTTTGAAAATAGCAATCTAACCATTTCTTTATACATGAGTTCTGTGAAAAGCAAATGGCACAAGAAAACATGCCAGTATTCAAACTGTCAACCTGTAACACTGGGCACAGCTAGCTCTGGTGCTAGAGGTGGGATGGCTGCATGTGCAGACACACTCAGCTGCCAGCATTAGTGAGGCCCATCACTGATACCTAGACAGCACTGCTTCTCCAGTGATACTGAAATCTCTTTTAGCTTTGCTGCCTCACTACTAGCACCCACAGAACCAAGGCATTAAAGAATAACTTCAGACTTGACTACTAGTGCTGCACTCATAGTTAGCTAGCACAGAGTGCAAACGCAGTAAGAACTTCACTCTGACACTGCTATTTTGTCAGCCCTCCCAGTGAGTCTCATCCTGTAACACAGGGCAAAACAAAGTCATTACGCTAGAATGACTTGTAGAGAGCATAGATATAGAAAAAGAAGCATAAGAACAGAAATTAATACACTTTGCCTCCCCAAAAGCATGTACTAACTGCGATCCCCTTGCTGTAGGGCCTTAGCTTCTATTAACAAGAAACATTACCAGCTGCTCCAGTGCATGTCACTACTTTGGCTTAGGCTGACCCTTAGAAACACAGAGCAGTCTTTATCTGTCATCTCTGCCATACCGGCACACAACTACAAACCTGGTTTTACATACAAATATGTATTATACTTTTTTATTTGCTAGCATATGCTATTTATACCATGTAAGCCCTCTTCCTTTCACATCTCTATTAAACAAGTCAATAGTGTTTTAATAGTGTCTTAAAGACAGACTAAGTAGTGCCTGAAGTCTACAAGAAAGAGTGCTAAACTTAGGACAGAGATGTACTTCAAGTACTCTGTGATAAACACTGTCATAAATCACAGCATAATGCAAATAAATACTTGTATCTGTGTCATGGAAGACCTGAAGGGTCAAAATAGGCCTGTACACATACTGGCTTACCCAGACGTTTTTATGCCTTCCCTCTTGTTTTGGGCAAGAGGCAATGGTGGGAAAAGGACAAAAGACCTGGAGCCATGGAGTCTAAGCACTCTGGCTTATACAACTCGTTTTTCTCCTGCTTGTACCATGGTAAACAAGGTGCACATGCTTGCCCTGTGCTAAGCTTGTGCTGGGCCTATGGTCTCTCCCTACATGGGAATAACAAACCTGAGGCTTCACCCAAATATGGTCATAATTTGGCATACTGCCACTCTGATTGGATAAGCTAACTTTGTCCAAAGGTCCAATCAATCCCAGGCATTGATATATAAACAGATAAGCAGGTAACACAATGTGCTTCTGCCATGATTTTGTCACTATTCTGTGTTCTGTATCTGTGCCTGTAATGCCTTATTGCTTTATAGCAATATAAGCTATATTCCAGCCTGGAAACATTTTGAGTTTTTCCAGGAGCAATTGGATTGCATTCACGCAATTAGCTGCATACAATGACTAGTGTGAGAGAAACACATCCTCTGAGACACATCACAAGACATCTGCCTGCACCTGCTGGAGCAGCCTGAATCTCTGGAGATACACAGAAGTCCAGAGAAAGCCAAGACCAGGTCAGTGATCGTCTGCACTCCCCCCCAACAGCCCGTGAAGCGAGGAAGCTGCTCGGCAAGCCTCAGCATCCAGCCAGTAGTCAGACTAGCCAGAAAGGCAATAGATAGAACACCTGCAAGTGTTCTGGGAGAAATAATATTTGTGAGTAAAAACTAAAGCTCTGCATTTGCCTAACCTCTGCCCTATGCAGAAAAGGAGCCCTTAGTTCCATCTAGTGGACAAGTGGCAATTAACCGCAAAACCTTCTATTCCCGTGTTAATTAGTTGAGTTAATTGGATTAATCGTTTAATGCATATTGATAATTACTACTAGGTCTAGATATTGTTTATGTAATTGTTCCATGACTGTTACACTTGAACTGGTTTATTATTAAAATTTAGTGGTCAGGGGTGGAAAAGTTTGGATATCAAAATTAATAAACAATATTAATTTCAGAAAATCACCTCACATTAATTAATCATAACCCACTCCATCACAGTCTGCATGATCACATCATCATACAATGCTAGAACATCACTGCCTGTTGCTTTGTAACATCATCTGACCTTGCAATAAAAATATCCAGTGTTGCCTTTGCATGTTTAAAATATTTTGCTAATTTAAAAAAAATCAAAACAAATTAAAAAAGGCAAAATATGGCAGAGATTAGTTACTTGCTCTCTAATTTCACCAAAATAATGTTCTAGTAAATAAGAATTCCCTCATGTTTTATTGCAAATGGAGCCCCTATTACAAAAGGGATGTGTATATGCTGGAGCATGTCCAGAGAAGGGCCCCAAGGATCATCAGAGGGCTGGAGCACCTCTCCTATGAGGAGAGACTGAAAGAGCTGGGGCTGTTCAGTATGGATAGGGGAAAGCTGTGAGGTGACCTTATTGTGGCTGTTCTGTATTTTAAGGGGGCCTACAAGAAAGCTGGGGAGGGACTTTTTAGGATGTCAGGTGGGGATAGGACTAGGGAGAGTGGAACAAAGTTAGAAATGGGTAGATTCAGACTGGATGTTAAGAAGTTCTTCATCATAAGGGTGTTGAGACCCTGGAACAGGTTCCTCAGGGAGGTGGTAGATGCCCCACCCCCAGAGGTATTTAAGGCCAGGCTGGATGAGGCTCTACACAGACTGATCTAGAGTGAGGTGTCCCTGTCTGTGGCAGGGGGGTTGGAACTAGATGATTCTTGTGGTCCCTTCCAATCCTGACTGACTATGATTCTATAAAACTGTACTTGTCTACAGCAGGAGCTGGCCCTTGTGCTGTTGTTTAACTAAGTGTGCATGTAACTCGTAGCTTGACATCTCTGACAAACATTAAGTACTCAGTGTGCTCAACCGAGTGGTGGCATGGCACCCACTACATGTTTACTTGTCTTGTTTGGTGGGGTTTGTTTTGCAACCCTATCACACAAAGGTAACAGTCTCTTGGTTCAACACAAGACAGCTAAAACGTCTTGCCATTATAGATCATGCAGTCCTCCCGATGCTAATTTAGGTCCAGTCACTCCTATGTTTGCCATATAAATGGAGTAAGCAAAACTGCCTTAAAAACTATCAATAGTTCAATCTCTCCTTTTGGTAGTAGCAATACTTGCACATGCCAAATGCAGAGGAGAAAAATGCACAGGAAAAGGTAGTGAAGTATAAATTTAGTGGGGTTTTTTTTGTCTTTGGAGAAGTCAGAAAATAATTTTAAAACACTCCTATGGTTTTTGGAAACATGGGAAAGCATGTGCAGACAGAGTCTAATCAGTTTTTTCCCTTACATGGATATAGCCTAGAGCAATGCACACACTCCCAAACCTCCATATTCCTAACACAGTAAGACATGTGAGTCAATATGTACACAGACGAATACCCCAGTACAAGAAAATCATCATTTATTTGTATTGATCTTAAGATACCATATCTACAAATGATGCTTTTTAAAGCTGCTTTTCGCTTTTGAAAAGCTGCTAAAAAAGCATTCAGGTTTGCATTTATGAAAGCTGTAAAGCTCAGCTGATAAGATCCTGTTAATTATGTTTTCGCTGTGTGTCTTTCATCTGAGGTTCTAGAATTGCTTGGAAAATCTTAATTAAGTCTCAAAGCAGTACTGTGAAGAAGGCAATATTCTCTTTGCAAAGAAGACAAGATGCAGACAGCTTACGTGTTTTAGCAAAGGTCACTTAAAGGCTCCAGTCCTAAATGGCCTCCGCAGGCAGCAGCAGCGCTGTTCTCTCCCACACCCTCAGCCCTAATCACATCTCTTAACCACCACATTGCACCCTTAGGTCCTTCACTTAAACACCTTATTCCTCCCTTGACTTGCAGTCACATAGTTAGCGGCAGTCTGCAGAGTTTTTCCATGGAAGGTATATTTCCAGTTTGAGGCAGTTGTATAAATTTCTCTTCTTTAATCTGAACCAGTATACAGAGATACAATTGTTCATTAAAGCTAAAACAAAACGTGGCAGGTATAACTAAATATTGTGCCTGGAATGCTGGAATATATTACAGCATCAAAGGTTTTAAATCTCAATTTCAACCCTAGCTGATTACTTAAACCATTAGGATAAAATAACAATGGATAAAAATCTCACCTGAAGCTGATTAAATTTTCAACGATGTAATGGCACAAAAGCAAACAATCAATTTACATTTTTGGATCACAGGATATCAGGGGTTGGAAGGAACCCAAGGAGATCATTGAGTCCAACCCCCCTGCCAGAGCAGGACCATACAATCTAGCTCAGATCACCAAGGAATACATCCAGACAGGCCTTGAAAGTCTCCAGAGAAGGAGACTCCACAGCCTCTCTGGGGAGACTGTTCCAGTGCTCTGTGACCCTTACAGTAAAGAAGCTGCCCCTTGTGTTGAGGTGGAACCTCCTAGGCTTCAACTTACACCCATTGCTCCTTGTCCTATCACAGGGAGCAAGTGAGAAGAGCCTGTCCCTCCTCTCCTGACACCCAGCCCTCAGATATTTATAAAAATCCCCTCTATCTTATTTTCTCCAGACTAAAAAGCCCCAGGTCCCTCAGTCTCTCCTCATAAGGCATGTCCTCCAGGCCCCTAATCATCCTTGTAACCCTCTGCTGGACCCTCTCCAGCACATCCCTGTCCCTCTTAAACTGGGGAGCTCAAACCTGAAGGCAGTATTCAGGATGGGGTCTCACCAGGGCAGAGTAGAGGGGAAGGAGAACCGCCCTGCATGTGCTGGATACACTTTTCTTAATACACCCCAGGACCCCATTGGCCTTCTTGCCACAAGGGCACATTGCTGTCCCATGGTTAACTCATTATCCAGCAAGACTCCCAGGTCCCTCTCCACTGGACTGCTCTCCAGCAGATCACCTCCCAGCCTGTACTGCTGGAGTTTATTATTCCTTCCCAGGGTCAGGACTCTGCATTTGTTCTTGTTGAACCTCATTTGGTTCCTCTGTGGTCAGCTCTCCAGTCTGTCCAAGTCTCGCTGGACAGCCACACAGCCTTAAGCTTTATCAGCCAAGCCTCCCAGTTTGGTGTCATCACGGAACGTGCTGAGCAGACTTCATCCTCTCATCAATGTCATTGACAAAGATGTTGAACAGGACTGGACTCAGCACTGATCATTCGAGGGCTCCTCTAGTTACAGCTCTCCAGATGGACCTGGCACCATTGGTCACCACTCTTTGAACTCTATGGGTATTTACCTCTGCTACAGCTTTCAGTTCTTCAATGAAACATAGTGTCTCCCAACTCCCTCTAAGTGAAATCCACAACTTCCATTTATTGCTGCCAATAATCTGTTTCAACAAATCATAGTCATAAGCATGAAATCATGCTTTCAGTTATCAGTACAGTAACTTAATTTGCAATGATGCATGGTAGTTATTGTATAAAAGTGAGGTGAGGCAATGAGATGATAAAGTTGTAAAAAAAGAACAAACAAAAACCAACCCACAACTCTACCCCATTAAAAAAAAAAAAAAAAAAGACAGAAATGAAAAGGCCAAACACAATTCTTTTAATTGCTGCCTAAAATCACTCAGCTTCCAACACAGGCTTGTGTCCATGTGTCTAACATGGCATTTAATGAATACGTATTGTATACTTGTAACTAGTATCAGATCCACTCAAGAGATCTCAAAAATCCCCACTTCTCAGAAGTAATAAGCACACACAGCACATAACCTCCATGCACACCAACAGTTTTTCAGAAGAGCAGGCTCTAGCAACACAAAACTTGAAATGAAACTATTGCTCTCCTGAATATCTGAAATTTACCACAGAATCTGACAGACAGCTCGGCTTTGGGGCAGTGATGATGAAGGTGAGAAATCAAGTTTCACACTGTCAGTACATATTTAGATAGCTTCGAATGCTACCTAAAACAAAGCAAATAATGAGCAATCCATGTTTATCAATGAGGTAAATATATTGAAACTGGTGTATCCACGATATTATTTATTAGGTTGAGAGGTTTCGTTTTTGAACAGACCCTTGAAATTAACACCCTTCCTTCCACATTTGGTCATAGTTTCAGCAATCAATTTCATCACTCTGACAATACAAGATACAACTTCATTCATATTAGAAATCATTCAGCTGCTTCACACTGTTCATCGACCTGAAACTTACATTTTGAATCATCATTTACCATTCAAACAGTACTTGGTGACAAAGAGACTAAAGAGTTGTCAAACAGAATGACAGGTGGGTTTGAATGTGAACAAAGCAATAAAAGCTTAAAATGTTTCTCTCACAGGTCCCATTGAGGAAAATCCTGATGGGGAAAGTGAAGAACTGGTCCTAAATTATAAATAAAGATGTAGTCACCCCGGTACTTTCACATATCAAAAAAACTGGAGTCTTAACACCACCCCAACACCATATCCCATCCCACCAGCCTCCTGATGCCTCAAAGGGTACTGCAATTTGAAAAAAAACACAACTGACCAACCAAAAAAAGTAACAACCCCAGAAACAAAACCAAAACATCCAGCTCTACTCTTACAGCCCTGTGATGGTTTGAACTAAGTGGAGGATTTGAATGAGACTATAGGCTGAGAAAGGAAAACACTGATGATGCCACTTCACTCATAGCTTTACTGAGAAAGAAAAAAAAAAAATGTTTTAAGAGTTGTAACCCAAATATAGATAAGTCAGATCGCTTTGGGCTGTGCGTGAGTTTGCATGGCTCTTTCTCCCTGCCTTTTTGTAGCTGGATCTGACTATTTCACTAACTTCTTTCCTGCTGCTAATTTCCCCCTGGCTGATCTACATTCACCTATCTGCTGCATAAAATAGATGCTGAGATAAGACTGGGGAAGGGAGGAAGGTGGTAGGGGTTTTAGAAGCCCCTCTTAAGGACTTTGATCTCTGGGAGGGGTGTGGTGTTTCTGTATTACCTTTTTATTGTATGTATCTGTAAATATCTGTTATACATTGTAAATATCTGTTTGTATATTGTGCATTGCTGTAAATATAAAGCTTCATTCCTTAACTTCCAGCTGACTGATTTCTTAGCCTGGGTTATTTCAAAGTGCATCGGGGCCAGTAACTGTCGAACCACCACAAGCCCTCAGGCATAGGAACAGTTCTTGTGGGAGTATATGGATATGTAACACAAAACAAATCAGTTGTTATTGGAAAACACGCAGAACATGCTAATTCTGTGAACCCACTCACATAGCCAGCCACAGCTCTGTGTTTATAGATATTCAGATTGCTGCATTAACTTTGTATCATGATTTTTGATTAAATCTTTCTGGCTAATCAGAACCCATTTTTCTCTTCATAATATGAATCTTTACTGGATGTCTGTAAATAGAACATGGATTCACTCCCATACAAAGAGATCAAAATACACTACCCTTCACTAACAGAAAAAACAGAAAACTTAACATTAACCAATAACCCATCTAACCATTCATGAACTTTACTTACCCATAGAAATGACTAATATGGCTCAAGCTCCTACAAGCCAGTCCCTCTTAACATACAGGCAGCAGTAACAGATATCACTGACATTTCAGTTCAGCTACCCATGGGCTTAAGAAACACTTCACTAAACAGAATGAAAAGAGGGAGTACCGGGCTGGAAAACAATGGCTTTTGAATTCCTGGCTTTACTTAAACTAGACTGGCATTTTGCCACACATTTTAGCAGAGGGTGAAATCACAAGTAGTTCTGGAGAGTACCAGGGAAAGCATCCAAATTTCTCACCATGCCTACATGAAACAAACATACATTTTAACAGACTAATGTATTAGTAGTATCTCTAAAAGCAATGGCCTCAGAGGAAACTCTCTTGGTTTCTGATCATGAAAGAGTCCAGGAAAAAACAAAAATTCACTCATAAAACAGTATCCAAGACAAGCTTGAGAGGTTGAGGTGGTTTTTGTTGTTTTTAAAGTGGATTTCAAGCTTCATGACAGCTTCATGGTTTCTCTTCAGTCATAATTGTTGCCCTAACAAGGTTTTCCTCAGGTGTTCACAACTAATTCAAGTGGCACACTGCGATTTGCAGATGTATATCAATAGAGAAAGGGTTATACCTACCCCTGGGCCACATTAGGTAGAAATTCAGTGGGTTGCCTGTTCTCCAGTTACTCCTCCTGTCACATGCAAGTTACTACAATTTCTAATACACTGGTCACAGTGCAATAAATATCATGCGTTTGTGCTGTTGTGTAACAGTTAAGAGTTCTGGTATGTTAGAAATTATGCATGTTTTGAACACGTAATAAAATAAGACAAGATTAATTCTGCATATTGTCCAATGCACACATTACCATGAAGGAAAACAACATTTTTCTTCAGATATATAAAAATGTTAATTGCTCAGTCTACTCAACTGCTCATTTTATTTGATAAAAGAATGCATTCTAGCAATAAATTTTAAAATATATGAAGAAACTATTGGCTTTGGAAGGTAAAAGATTTATATTTACCTTTCATATCATACAATTAGCATCTAGACTAAAAAGCATATACTGTTTTAAAAAAAATATTTCTAGGCAATAAAAAAAGGAAGTCTGATTTCATTTCCAGGCATTGTCTGTTAATACTTTGAGAACCTATTGTGAATTTTATCAACTACCTAATTCAATTATTAAAATTAACAGAACACCATTCAGTGATTTGACTGTATCAAGAGCTGTTTGATAATGAATGTTTCTGAAAATACAGGGTTTGCTTATCAGGATCTGATAGTTCATCAAAATATCATCAGAGATTTTAGAGAAGTGTTAAGAGTTTGGGGCATATCTAATGTCATAACTTCTAAAGTCTGAGTCACAAAAGAAATAGGCTATGATTTTGATGCTAAGTCACGGTAGCAGAAAGCATGGCAACCAAGTAAAAACCAGATAGTCTTGGATAAGTAAGTTTACTTGTGTGGGGACTCACTGTAAGCAGTTCATTTCTACAGAACATAAATGGCATGTGTAACACTACCTGGACTCCTAATGTGTCTGGGCATTCATTAGCAGCTGTGGAAAATGAACATATTGGCCCAACAGTTTTACTTCCAATGTCAGGCCAATATGTCAGTGCTTTGCATCAGTGATTTGAAACACATGCCAATAATTTTACTCCTTCATGAAAACCAAACCCACTCATTAAGAGAGAGAAAGGATTACAATCAATTTGACATCTGATAGTCCTGCTACTCATTTAAAACAAGTTTATGGAAATTATTATTTAAGATCAAACTATTCTTTGGTAAATGACAACCTCCTATAAATGGTATGTTGAGAATGTTATTAAATCTCCTGTTTCTTACATAACTTTGATAGAACATTACAAAGCACATCTTGAATCTGGCTAGATTCTGCACACAAGCAAAAGTTTGGAGCTGCTGCTGTTCTTACTACAAATCTTATGCAAAAATAGAGTTAGCAGCTGCCAACCCGTGAAGCCAATTGGTTTACCTTCACTTCCATTGTAACAGTCTGAGGCAGGAATAATGTTCTTGGGTCAGGCCTGTGGAATGTGGAACCACAGAGTAGGAAAATCTGAGATTAAAGATACAAAGTCCTAAACAAACCACGGGAAGGTGTGCAGTGTAAAGGCAAAGAAGGCTGAGATCATGAAGAGAAGAGTATACCTCAAAGTGGAGCAGAGGGATCTCGCAGGATGGGGAAGATAAAGAATATGAAGTTATGGAAGAACAGTGGGAGAGTAAAAGCTAGGCAAAGTAAGGGAGATGTGGCTCATTGCAGAAGTCAGATGATATACATGCTATCTGAGAAGCTGAAACTCAACAAATACAGCTTTTTGTAGTTTCTCCCTAGACACCATTGTTTCCAGCAGACATACTCTCTCCCTAAAAATAAATTAGTAATAAGAGAATCCAGCTTTGAGACAAAGGAAATGATACAACATCTAGCTTCTGAATTAAGGAACAAGAGGTGACAAGCAGTTAGGATCATTAGGATTCTCAAGCAGCCAGCAGTAGAGATTCTCATTCCTCACACCCATTAACTTTGGTTCTGTAATGGGAAAAACCTCGTTCTGCTTTTTCCAGAAAGTAAGCTGTGATCTAAAACCTGGAGAAGATAACTCGGTGCAGTACGGGAATGTGCAACTGAGCAGAGGGATTTGAGAGCGAAAGCCCCTGTTTCCAGCTCTTCAGCCTGTTTGAGCATAAGGAAAGACTTACCTGATGAGAGAAGTATCACAGCAGAGAGAAAAAAAAAAAGAGCAGGAAGGAACTAACACTACAAGTCAAGGGCACACATGGGCCATTTACCTCATGCTTCCAGTAACATGTGAAATGCCCTGCTAAACTCTCCCTACCTTATTTTTGCCTTTGATTCCATTAAGTTTTTCCTGACCCCCAATTCTCTTAATTGACTCAGTATGGGGCTGTTGCCATCATAGCATCTAATCTTCTAAATATACTGTCTGATCTTCTCTGAAGAGAAGACAAATTGTGATCAGCTGTAGTTTCACACATATCTGGGTGAGACTCTACATCTTGTGTTTCATGTACTGCATTCAGCTATATGAAAGCTTTTGTCAAGTCTGTCAACGGGTCTGTTTTCATATCCACCTAATTGAGACACTCTGCAAAAACTAATGAGCATGAAATGTAATAATTACATGAAAACAGAAAGTCCTCAGACTATAAAAGTAAAATGCTTAAGGAAAATATGTGAATTTTCTTTTATTTCCACATTTAATCAAAATTTGCTTATCCTATCCAGTGGAATTCTCAAGAGCGATATTAGGTTTTGTAGATACGCTAAACTAAAAGCTGTCAGCAAGCTCACTATGTCAGAAGAGCTTTATACTGCAAGTACACTTTGATCTATCACAGACTACTACAGAGACAAGGTTTTTAGAAAGGGTTTTAAAACAAGCATCAAACCAAATAAGGATTTGTCAATGAGTTTACTACACACTTGGTTACTCAAAATCTTTCTTTCCTTCACTAAGATCCTTTGACAGAAAACAGATGATTTCATTCACTGTGACTTGCAAAGAAACTCTGAGGGCAGCATTCCAGATTGCCTTCCGGACACAACATGACATCCCCATCACCCCCAGAGGAAACACATGCTAAGGTTGAAATTCCTGCTGGAACATTTGCTCCATCTTCACTTCGAAAAACATCACATGCCAAAGAGCCTCAGCTGCTGTGTGACACCACATGCCAAAACAGAAAGTCTTTCACATCATCCTCTCACAAACAGGAGAAATTCTTTATATAACCATAAGTAGCAGTTTTCAGTAGCAAAATTTCTTAATATGACAGCTACATGAACAGCACCTGAACTGCCCCAACTCCTCCTTTTCCCTTCTTCCCCTATTAATGCTGTCTTTATGTATCAGAAATACCCATTCTCACTCCCTCTATGCCAGCTGCAATAAGAAAAAACAACATAAATAGCTTTGTAATCTTTTTCTTAGTATCTACAGGCAAAATAACAGCATAAAATCACAAGATCACAGAACGGTAAGGGTTGGAAGGGATCACAAAATACCATTTTCTGAAAGAAAATACATGCTTGCTTCTTGAGCTAACCTGGACAGGAGCAGAATTTATTACATACTCCCTTTTGGAGACTTACAATGCCAGCAGACTGGTGGAATGCCATGTTTTTCCCAAGCATCACCTTGTACAGCAAAGATCAAATGAGATGAAAAAGTTGTCTTACAGGGAGAGTATAAGCAAATTTCAAAGCACTAGAAACACAAAGTGGATTAGGACATGACCCTATGAAAATGAGGTCTGAGTTTTCATCTCTAATCTGACAATGTTCAGCTACCTATCCTCAAACAATACACTGAGCCTTTGTGTACTCTGTCTCCAAACTAGAGGGTAATGCCATCTCATGGAATTGTTTTGAGCTTTAATTATTGCTCACAAGGACGTCAACTTCCTCAGCTGTAAGGCAGAATTAAGTATTCATATCATCCATAACAAAGATACTTTTAATTTATGGCCCATAACAGCCAATTCTAGCAAATAAAGCCTGACTATATTATGTATGTAAAGCCTGTAGTGCTACTGCATGCAAACATACAAAACACTGTGCAAAGTATTTAAATAAAACCTCAGGCTCTGTGACAAAGGAACTTCTTTGACTGCCACACAGGTAAAGTCTCCTCATCTAACTGCTGCAATAAAGCACCAGACAATTTTAAGAGCTTACATGACTACTGACAAGCCTTTGCCTAAAAAATACTATTGGTAAAGATTTGCAAATAGAAGCAGAAGACTCAAAATGGTTTGAACTCTGGGAGAAAGGGGCTAACAGCTCTAATGTTACCTAGAAACTGAATTCTGTGCAGGAGGCTCAGTTGGTTGTGTAATATGCTCTTTTCTTTTGGGGCTGCCATCTTCCCCCCAAAAAAAATGGTTTCTGGCAACAGATGAGAAAGAGGTGGAACAGCTCTTATAGTACTTCTAATCAACCTATCAAACTCTATTTTCACATGGAAATGATGCAGCCCTCATTCTGATTTCACAAAACAATGTCTTTATTCTGAGATATTATAATTGTATTATCAGACAATCTCACATAGATATTCCCCTTCTTGTGTAATTTATTATACTTAAGTGTTACTTCTGTGCGCATCAGTTTTTGCCGAGTTTTTCAATGAGGTGGAATGGAAAACAGCTGCAGTGAGAAACTTGACAAAATCCTTCACATGGTGTTTGAAATGCCAGGCACACAAACACAAGACACAGTAATCACTCAGAAACATGCGAAGCTTCAGTTGATCACTTGCAATACGGATGTTCAAGATGTCAAGGCAATCCCTAACAAGAGAGCCCTTGCTCCCTTTTGAGGTGGGACTGCAGCAAAACATGAACATATTTCAACTCAGACTCCTAGGGCTCCACTAAATCTCTGCAATGCACATTGTTGCACATTGCACACCATTTTGCTTCCTCATTTGACTCTTTACGTGATTTAAACATCTGGATTATCATTTCTCCACAGTTCAAAATGTGGTGCCAAAAGTGAATCCCTCACACAATTCAGGTACTGTCAGTTCTGCTTTTTTTGTTATGAGCATAGTCAACACAAAAATACAACTAAAAATGCTGGCTGCACTCAGCAATTACCTTCCTTCTATATGCATTTATAGTAAATGCTGCACCCTACCAATATGCAAAGAACTGCTTTTCCACTTCAAATTTCACATACAAAACAATGAAAGCCTAATTAATCTTAAAACTGCTTTTAAAGAATCATCAAAACTAGTAAGGATTCTCATCGATTTTGTGTTGCTCTTTCCCAGGAATATGATAATCAGCATATACTAAGCTTCTTGCTGTAAGCCAGGCTTTTGACCAGTCCTTGGTAGAGAAGCAAGAGAAGCTCCTAACTCTGCAGCAGCCTGTAGATGTGGGCATAGAAGGGACATACGCGCATACCAGTATTCCTACAGTAACCAAGAGGCTGTATGAATATCAGCAAATCCCCTGGAATTCATTTTTACTTCCTTCATTTACAATGTAGTGGTGAAGAATCAAGAACAAGGTTACACTTTCAGACAAGGCACACATTACATTAATGTTAGTATGAGAAAACAAAGGAAAATTTAGTAGCCGATAAACAGACTGGCCTGCTTCTTGTATCCTAGTGGAGATGTTTACCTATTTAGTTGTTACAGTCTGAAAAGGTGGACAACTATGTTGTTGGTTTCAGCAGCTCAACAGAAAAGATCTGTACTCCTGACAGCAAACAGCAACCAGAGAATGAGTCAGTAATGTGCTCTTGTGGGAGCGAGCATCAACAGCACCCTGGGCACACTTACAATGTCAAGGAAGTTATTATTTTCTTCAACTCAGCCTTTGTTAGACCACATCTGGAACAGACTCCAGCTTTGAGATTCCTAACACAAGAAACACTTTGACAAAATGCATCAAGTCCAGCAGAGGTCATGAAACCACGTAAGGAGACACTGCAGGACTAGGGCTTGTTTGACCTGAAGAAAGGATGGCTTTAAGAGATACACAACAGCTGTTCATAATGTTCATTATTGAGGAGATGGACCAGGCTTTTCACAGTGGTGCAAGCCAGGAGAAGAGACAATAAACATTAACTGAAAAAAGACAATCTACCTTTTCTGTTCCTAGTTCTGAACTTAAATTGGAGGGAGGAGGTAGGACAGGTCACAGGAGGGTGAGAAAGATAGGGTGAAAATGAAAAGGCTATTCAGTCTGAACACAGAGCAATGCTCAGAATAGAGCAGAACTCAATCTCCCTTAGTTCCCACAAATGCCTGAGGATGAAAAAGGTTTCAGCAGATTCACCACACTAAAACAACAGCTGCCCAGAGACTAGCAGGAGTGAAAACTTCCATCAGTGGCACCAGAGTGTGTCAGACACATAACATTTGTGCCATCTTCTATTTATTAAGATTTTATATAATAAAAAGGTATTAATTTTTTAAG
>VWZI01000251.1:691546-710015 GCA_013396835.1 Psilopogon haemacephalus | reverse complement strand
ACATACTTTTATCTCCTAGGACTGAGTAACCTTTAAATGGATCTTCAGCACAAGTGAAATGGGAACACGCCTGACTGATTACTCCAGAGAAAAAGTAGAACTATAATTTACAGAGCACTGTCTAATGCACAAAGTAAACAATCTGGGGAAAGAATGAAATAAACTTCATTATATATTTTGTGGTCACCTGCTGATAAATATAAAGGCAAAAGCTGAAATCTACCAGTTGGAAGGTGACTTACAACTGGACCAATATTACTAAGGTGAAACAAAATGTTTCAACAGTTTAGTTAGAAACATCACTGCATCTCTAAGTTCTGCAGCTTTCCAGAAGATGAGCAAAACTCTCACCAGTTCATGCCTTGCCTGGCCAAACCAGCCAGCAAAACTACAAATGGAAGTCGTGCACAATGTTTTGACAAGGCCATTTTTCCTGTGACAATTCCTGAAAAAAAAAATATTATGGATGTAAAGTACAGCACAGGAAGTTCCACCTCAACATGAGGAAAAACTTTACTGTAAGGGTCACAGAGCACTGGAACAGGCTCTCTAGAGAGACTGTGGAGTTTCCTTGAGACTTTCAAGAACCATTTGGATGTGTTCCTGTGGCACCTGCACTAGACTATGTTTCTGCTCTGGAAGAGGAGTTGGACTTGATCTCTAGAGGTCCCTTCCAACTCCTAACATCCTGTGATCCTATGAAAAATCAGAATGTTTTTTTCCTATAAAAATCAGCATTGGCAAGTTTCCCTCAAGCACAGTGCTCACGTGCCTAACAACCTTCCATGGAAGCAAGTGTGCTCAATATTCTTCATCACCCACAAAGTGCTCCTATTCAAGCTAGAATAGTTTTGTTAGAAAACAGAACAATTACTTATTTTCTCTTGTTTTTTGGAGTTGAGTTTTTTGTTTCCTTGCCTCCAAAAAGTTTTTTTTCCCATGTATTCCAGAGGGATCCCTCTAGATAAACATGGATGTAACATATGTATTAGAGATAGATAGGTTATATATAATTTCTGCTACCTATTATTACATTTTATATAAGCGTATGGATAAACATATTAATAGTAAGACATAGGAAAAAAAAGAAGGAAAAAAAAATAATTTTATATCTATCTGTCTTTCTTCTCCCTCCTAGAATTAAGCATTTGTAGCCCAGCAGGACAAAATACCACTTAATGGAATTAGGGTGTTTGGGCACAAAAATCAAACCAATATTTATTTTATACTCTTTTCTCTTGTGTACAGTATATGTTTCATTATGAAAGAAAGCTTCTATGAGGCACAGTGACACGAAGGATAAAGAAATTGCATCAGTAAACACCATCAACCCTTTTACCAAAGTATTACAAATGTTTGTGTTACAGAAGAGTTGGCATTTTTGATTGAATACACATATCACAGAGGTGAATGTCAGTCCAATACATGTTTACTTAACAATAAGTAAATGGCAAGAATATGAGACTTCTCTCTCACTGACTAGCCTTTATTATGCACACAGTATTAATCTGAATCATGTTTGGATGGTTATAAATTTTATTTTCCTTAAATCATAAGCAAAGAAACTGCCTAAGAAAGGCTTTCTAGGCAAAGCTTAAGTGCTTCCAGAACAGTAGTCATGCAGGAAGCAGCAAGAAGAGCTCTCAGCTCCAAAGTGCGATCAGGTATCCACCTATCTGCCCACTTATAGGTGGCTACCCAAAGCTGTGATACTGTCAAGGAAGGCCAGCACAGGTCTAATTTAAGTCCTGGCTTGTACAGGCATGGTTCCACGATCCCTCTCCCTCAGTCGGGGGGCTTAGGCGGGGGGAAGTAGAGCACAGGAGGAAAGACAAAAGGCTTGGAGACACCCAGTCTGAGGGTCCAAGATTTGCCCAGGCTTGTTCTGCTTTCTGGTGGTAAACAAGGTGCATACACTTGTTTATGCATGGCCTGTGTCTTCCCCAAATACTGGTAAAGCAAGCCCTGGCTTCACCTAATATGGTCAGTTTTGGCAAAGTGCCATTCTAATTGGTAAATCTGTGATCAAATAAGCCACATACGCTTGAGCAGTTCATAAGATATGAGCTAAGTTGCAAGCATTCTTTTGCTGCTCTCTGCTTTGCCCTCCACATTGTGCTTTGCCTCACGGCTCTCTGCTATTCTTCTTTTGCCTCATGCTTTGCTGTGTCCCAGAAGGTAACGTGCACACTGTTGTCCCAGAAGGTATCATGACCAGGTCAGAGATTGTGTTAAACCCCAGCAACCTGAGAGAAGAGCCCTGGGAAAAACACCAAAAGGTTTTATACCACCAACAGCAACCTTTGCAAATGTTTGAGTACTGTCCGAGACTATAACGCAGCTCCAGAAATCCGGAGATATTGTTTTGTGAATAAATACTCTAAACGGCTCTTTGTAATTAAAGGTCTGCTTCTCTACCAATTAGCTGGATCATTTGATTAGTCGCTGTCAACTGACCACCTAAAATTCCAAACGATAGCTGGATGTTTCAACTTAAGCATCACAAGTTGCTAAATACGACATGTAAAGTACTATATACAAACTAAGCAAAGATACACAGGCTACTGTTTTTTTAATGGTCAATGCACAATTCACAGGATCACAGTATGTTAGGGGCTGGAAGGAACCCAAGGAGATCATTGAGTCCAACCCCCCTGCCAGAGCAGGACCATACAATCTAGCTCAGATCACCAAGGAACACACCCATATGCGCCTTGAAAATCTCCAGAGAAGGAGACTCCACAGCCTCTCTGGGGACCCTGTTCCAGTGCTCTGTGACCCTTACAGTAAAGAAGCTGCCCCTTGTGTTGAGGTGGAACCTCTTGTGCTGCAACTTCCACCCATTACTCCTTGTCCTATCACAGGGAGTAAGTGAGAAGAGCCTGTCCCCCCACTCCTGACCAGCCCTTAGAGATTTATAAACATTGATGAAATCCCTTCTACAAACTAAAAAGTCCCAGGTCCCTCAGTCTCTCCTCATAAGGCATGTCCTCCAGGCCCCTAATCATCCTTGTAACCCTCTGCTGGACCCTCTCCAGCACATGCCCGTCCCTCTTAAACTGGGGAGCTCAAAACTGAAGGCAGTATTCAGGATGGGGTCTCACCAGGGCAGAGTAGAGGGGAAAGAGAACCCCCTTGGATCTGCTGGACACACTCTTCTTAATGAACCCCAAGATCCCATTGGCCTTCTTGCCACAAGGGCACATTGCTGTCCCATGGTTAACTCATTATCCAGCAAGACTCCCAGGTCCCTCTCCACTGGACTGCTCTCCAGCAGATCACCTCCCAGCCTGTACTGCTGGAGTTTATTATTCCTTCCCAGGGTCAGGACTCTGCATTTGTTCTTGTTGAACATCATTTGGTTCCTCTGTGCCCAGCTCTGCAGTCATTTAGCATCTACCAAAGTGTTTTCATAATTGCTAGTTACAGTTTTTGTTTTGTTTTTGTAACTAAACAATAAAATCTTGCCCTTACACTCACAAGCTTTTTGAAAATGTAGCCTCTCACTAATCCGGGCAATTTGACACAGCTGCCATCCTCCCTTGTCTCTACATTACAGCTTTGCCAAACTTTGACCTCTCCTCTGCTTACCCTCACAAGTGTCTTGTCTTTGCCTTTGTTTCTCCTCCTGACTCTTATGCTGCCGTTTCCAAGTGACCATTCAGCACATACTTGTCTTTTTTCTTCATAAAGGCACCTTACAGCATTAGATACCCGCGGGCTA
This sequence comes from Psilopogon haemacephalus, assembly GCA_013396835.1. Classification (NCBI taxonomy): domain Eukaryota; kingdom Metazoa; phylum Chordata; class Aves; order Piciformes; family Megalaimidae; genus Psilopogon; species Psilopogon haemacephalus. The sequence continues at coordinate 706,291 of VWZI01000251.1, read as the reverse complement.
ACAGGAAAAGGACAGAAATGTACAGCTTTTTGTTATTTGTGACTTAGTTCTCCAATTCCAGACATGCAAGGGAGGCTCACTTTTGCTGTTAAAAAAATTTATGTCACAATATATGGAAATCATCTAAATCATCTTTGCTGGCGAGAATACAACTTCAGGCATATGGAAAGGAAAAAAAATTCTAAAGTATAATTACTGTTCTGTATCATGATACAAATGCTATTTACTTCAGGATAAAGAACGAAGTACAAACTGAGCATAATGCCATAAATTAAATACAGCTCTTTCCAACCACAGAAGTCTGTTTCTCGCTCCAAGTGACTGCAGCCTTTGGACCATGAGCTGGCTGCTGGGCTCAGTGTGACTACTGCCCTTCATACAGCAAAAACAGCGTAAGCACAGCACCATAACTCAGGAATCTCACTCTGTATCATGTCCCTAATCACAGTGTGATAATCAACAGTAAAAATCTATGGATTCAATGGTTATAAATATAATCTAAGTTCCCATGGGTTTGTTTCCATAATGCTTTTTATAAAACATGGAGAAATGCTTTCAAAGGGAAGTCAATACCTTGGATGCCCATGCACATATTCACAAATTCAGGTGTGTACAGTTTCACTCTTCTACACTGTACTGATTGCCACAGATAAAGGAACACAACCACCACTGAAACTGCCCTAAAATTACTTGAATTTAGACAATTAAAATAGTTCAACAGTTCCACTCAATGTTAGGGTTTGACATATCACCACTCTCTCATTTGCAAAGCAAATAAATAGAAACTACTTTTCTCTAAATATATCTTGCTCAAGAGAGGATTTTATTATGTAGTTTGTAAGTGCCCTAGAATTTATATGTATATGTTAATGGAACAGTATATAAAGTCACCTCAAAGGCAATTGGTTTAAAATTGCAAACCCCAACAGATGTGATGTAGGGTGACAAGTTAATGTAAAATTAGATTCCTTGATATAGTTCACATCTGATAATTGAGAGAAGTGGGAGGAGGGAGAAGGAGGTTACTGTTCTATATTTGAAAAGGTGAATCCCTCCTTCATTAGAGGAGGAAGAAGAAATCCAGAACCATACTGCAATGGAGATCGGGCTGCAAGGATTTTCAAACAGCTTCAGGGGCTGCACATGAATGTGTTCACTATGGGTGAAATCCACCCAAATTTAGGAAAGTTTTGGGGGGAGTAGAGAAGGACCAAGCCACCAACAGGATAGCTCATGTTTTTCACTTTCTTCTTTCTCTCCCATGGAGAGACAGTAACAGGAATCCATTGGCAGCATTGCTTTAATCCCTACCACAGCTCATCACTGCCCCAAGCCCACCCTGTAAGAATGGTCCCTCCATGCCTTCCCATAACAGTGAGACACTGCACCAGTTTTGGATCCCAGTTCATTGACAGTCTCTGCTCTGGTTCACTGGCAGACTTGCTGAGTGAAAAGGTTAGAGAGTCTGTGACAGATGCTGAGGGTAGAGGGCAGAGAATTTCTCACCTGAAGCCCAGGCAGAAACCTCAGCCCTTTCCCAATGTTGCGTACTACTAGCACCTACCACAAAGCTAAGAGTGAGTAAAAGTTGTGTGTACACTGGGAAATAGTCCCTCTTCAAAGCCTTTCTTCCCTGCACTCAAATATTTTGCCATTCCAATTCCTGCAAGGCCAGATGGTTTGGTGGTGAGAGAGTAATAGAGCATTGCCACAGACTATGTTTCTACCTATGGTAATTATCATTTGTGGAATGTCCCTACTGTGGCATAAAATATGCAAGGTAAAATAGAACTCCAAAGAGAAGCAAGAATTATTTATCTTTAAGTTGGCAGGCAAGCATACCACTTATAGGAGGAACAGATGGAACTGAGACAATGAGCAGAAAATACAGTCACAGTAGCTTCCTATTTTAATAACAGTTGTAACTACTTGCATTCAATTATTCATCCATAACTACATGTTCCTATTGTACCAGAAGCACTGGAGTGGCTTTGAAGATAAGAGTTGTCTCTCTCCCACTTAGAAGTACTGTGTCTTTAAAATTACTTTGGCAAATACTTGCCTATGAAATATCTAGAAACACACACAATGTAAGCATCAGTCACACTAGGAAACAAGTTGAACTCTGTAAATTAAAATAACATGCACATGTGTGCCCCATTCCTAGCTTCTGAAGCTTTGCCATTTTGTTTTGTGATTTACAGGACTCTTGGTCAGTTTCAACAACTGACCTTAAGACAGCAACTGCAGGTAAGCATATATGCATTCACACACAACCACCACCAAGGTAAATATGCAAGCTGGACAAAAACATCTGTAGAGATGCTCCATGACTAAAAGAATGCAGAGGCAGCAATTTACTTCAATTCTGGAAAGAAAAAGAACAACACCACACTAAAAAGTACGAAAGTAAAAACTATGCAGAGCTCACAAAAAGCCATCAAGCACCTACAAATTAATTCAGCTGAAATAAAATATAAACCAAATATTTACCTCCTTTTTTCTACTCTTCAAAGAGAGTCAACCTAAAAGTACAAGGTAAAAATTATCTAGCTTGGCAAAATAAAAAAAAGTTGCATTCCCTAGAAGATCTATTATTAGCCTTGTCACTGCTCTATCTATCTTCAATGTATTTTCTAATAAAACCTAGAAGAATGAAGGGCAATAATTATTTCTATCTCTCTAAGTAAACAGAGAGATTTGTCCCTGGTTTTGTTTAGTACATAATTAAACACCACATCAATATTCAATAAGTTCTGGAATGGGGTGTGTTTATCTTGACCTTATAGTCCACTGATCAAGACTCTTCCATATATGCCAAATAAGAAATAGCTTACAGGACACAAAGCTGATTTTCATGTCAGAAAAAATCTATTCACTTTTTTTTTTAAACTAAATTTGTATAACAAACCTTATGGCCAGCCTCAAAGAGGCCTTTGTATTCTCATGAATTACAAAGGGATACTTTAAATAATGACTAATTAATATTTTTAGAATACATACCTTGAATCTACTTCAATGCTACAGAAACAGTCACTTACTCAAACTCCTTTTATGCTAACAACTGACTGACCACAACTTTTTCCATTAGCCAAGCCTGCATTACATTTTTCTTATGTGTTAGCCAACGATTCTTTGAATTAACTTCTCAACTTTTTCTCATCAATTGCAAAATACTCCTCCAGAGGAGGTCCCATTTAAGAGAGTAGAGATAAGGAAACTGAGGAAAGAAGAAACAGCTGACATTGTCTACCTGATGTCCACATCTCTCAGCAAAGAGAAAGGGAGGGCAAAGGAGGTGGCAAGAGGATCACAACCATCCCCAGGGTGTTCATTCACACACAAAAGCACATATGCACCTTTGTGATACTGTGGACTTGAGGAAAAAAAGGTCAGTCACAAGGCAAACCTGGGGACCAAAGAGCAGATGCTCACAATTTTAAGGTAATTTCTGCCTCCTGCTAAATCCACTTGGTTTCCATTCCAGTGAAGTGGAAGACTGAAGTATCACACTGCCTTCTACTCTCAGCATCTGTCACAGACTCTCTAACCCTTTCTCTCAGCAAGTCACCCAATGGATTGCATGTGATCAGTTAAAACAAGAGAAGAACCCATTTGTGATGAGCAGCACATTATCCATAACAAGGCCAAAAATTCTGTTAACCAAAAGCTCATGTGGAGAAAACAGCAAGACTTAGCTGCAACCACACAAATTCAGAATAAGATCCTGAGATTCATTTCTTAGAAGATATGAGAAAATATATGTAGTCATTTGGCATGCTAAATTCACACAAGCCCTTGACTCTTCTGCCAGTGACTGTGTTCTGCCATTATTATCTCTTTTCATATAAGCCTACTGATCAATAAATAAAATGTTGCCATTTTTTAAATTCGTCAGTGCAGTTACAGTGAGAACATCAGCTCCTGCTTACCTAAAAATATAATTATTCAGTTAAGAAGAATCATTGTTGTGATTAAAAAAATCTAACCCAGGGTAATGATCTGATACTGTTCTCCTAGCTTCCTTCATCTTAATGCAACTAGGATGCAAAAAAGGAAAGCTGAGCAACACTACTTCAAACAGGACAGCTCCTGCGATGACAAATATGAGGAATGCAGAAGTACATCATGGTATCAGCAGAAATCCTAATTTTACTCTGCTGAAAGCTTTGCTGACAGATAGAGATACACATTTCTTTTAAGAGTTCTTAAACAGTGGAAAATTTGCTTAAGAAAGCAATATTAACCAATAAAAACAGTCACAGAACAAAGGTGATCTATTCCTGCATTGCAGATCAATGCTTTTTCCACTGGACCTGTCAGGTAGATTTACAGGGAGCTACAAGCTCACAATAACAGCACAAGTACAAGAGATAAACACGCTTATAGAGACACGTGCATATGAGATACTTAAGCTCTACAATAAAGCATTACTTGTCAAATAGCAAGTAAAACACTGATGCTGCCAAAAGCTGTGCAGGTTACAGTCTGTCACAGGACATTTTTGTGAAAAGGCCCCATCGTATCAACAGTTTTCCAACCAAACTACCAAAAAAAAAAAAAAAAGTGAGATACAGAATCATAGAATGGTTTGGGTTAAAAGGGACCTGAAAGATCATCTAGTTTCACCTCCCCTCCATAGGCAAGGACACCTTGCATTAGACAGTTTGCTCAAGGTCCTGTTCAACCAGTCCTTGAACATTTCCTGGGTGCAGACAACCACAACTTTCTTGAGCAACTTGTCCCAGGGTCTCACCATCCTCACAGTAAAGGATTTTTTTATAATAGCTAGTCTAAATCTACCTTCCTCCACCAGCTTAAAGCAATTCCTCCTTATAAGAAGTCCCTCCCCAGCTTTCTTGTAGGTCTTTCAGGTACTGGAAAGCTACTCTAATGTCTCCCCAGATCCTTCTCTTCTCCAGGCTGAACTGTCATACCCTGTTTGGATAGGGTATTGGGGGCCCAAGAACTGGACACAGGACTCCAGATGAGTTCTCATGAAAGCAGAGACGGAGAATCATCTCCCTTGTCCTGCTGGTCACAATTCTTTTGATACAGCCCAGGACACAGTCAGCCTTCTGGGCTACAAGTGCACATTGCCGGCACATGTTGAATTTTTCATCAACCAACACTCCCAAGTCCTTCTGCTCAAGACTGCTCTCAAGCCATTCTCCACCCAGTCTGTATTTGTGCTTGAGACTGTCCTAGCCCAGGTGCAGGACCTTGCACTTGGCCTTGCTGAACTTCATGAAGCTGTCTTGGGCCCACCTCCCAAGCGTGACCAAGTCCCTCTGGATGACATCCCTTCCCACTAGCATGTCAACCAGACCACACAGCTTTCTGTCACTCACAAATTTTGCTGAAAAGACACTCAATCCCACTCTTCACACTGCTGACAAAGATGTTAAACAGCACCAACCCTTGAGGGATGCCACTAGTCTCCATTTGGACATTCAGCCATTGACTGCAATTCCAGTGCAACCACCCAGCCATTTCCTTATCCAGTGAGTGGTCCATCCCTCAAGTTCATGTTTTTCCAAAGAGGTGACCAAATGCTTTACACGAGTCTCAGTAGACGACAGTTGCTTGCGAGGAGGGAAGGTAGAAAGAGTTAAAAAACACATCATAAAACAAGTATCTTGCATAAGGGAGGAAACAGCCAATACAGAACGTTGTAATGCCTGCAAAGTGTCCTGGCTAGAAAGCTGCCCAGGGACTGACACAAAAGACTACTCAGGCCATGCCTGAGTAGTATAACTCCTCAATATTTTCTTTCACATGTGAAAATGATTTGGCCTTCAATTACAATAGTCTGACAGCTACATTTACAGAACTAGCAATACCCTGAAAATACAGAACCTCAAAGAAAAAAAGCAGAGCTTATGAAACAATAAACCTTATGGGATTATCAATTAAGATATTTTAGCTTCCAAACTTAAAATAAATGGAAAATATGCCATATGAACCTCTGTAGATATTCAATCATTTTATTTTTATTATATTGAGACCCATAATTGTACCTGGAAGGAAGAAAAAACTGGATCACTTTGTCCCCATAGGTCTAAAAGCACAAGTACCATCAAGAGACATACCTGATTCACTGGCAGAGTGAGCAGCAGTGAGACCTGCATTAGCAAGCTTCACATGGAAAAAAAATAATTAGGACAGTCGGAAAAAAATTTAGAGGATTTAATTGTTCACATAACTATGAAATAAACCTCATCTCTTTGAATATTTAATGAAGCTATAGTCAAGAAAGTTGTGCTGCATCTAGCTAACTCTAAATACTACCTTATAGTTTATTATTTACACTAAGTAAACCTACTTTTGAACCCTATTGTCCATTGTCTGTCTGTTATCAAAACTATAGGATTTCTTTTAAAATCATAGAATGGTTTAGGGTGGAAGGAACCTCAAAGATCATCTAGTTCCAAGCCCCCTCCATAGGCAGGAATACCTCCCACTAGAACAGGTTGGTTCAAAGACTCCTCCAACCCAGCCTTGAACACCTTCACAGAGGGAGCATCTACAACCTCCCTGGGCAACCTGTTCTAGTGTTTCACCACCCTCACTGTAAAGAACTTCTTTCTAATATCTAGTCTAAATTTCCCCTCTTCCAGTTTAAACCCATTACCCCTCATCCTGTCCTTATAAGGCCTTGTAAGTAGTCCCTCCCCAGCTCTTCTGTAGGCCCCCTTCAGATACCAGAAGGCTACTACAAGGTCTTCTCGAAGCCTCTTCTCAAGGCTGAAAAGCCCCCACTCTTGTAGCCTGTACTCATAGCACAGGTGCTCCAGCCCTCTGATTATCTCCATGGTCCTCCTTGCTCCAACAGTTCCATGTCCTTCTTGTGTTGGGGGCTCCAGAACTGCACACAGTACTCAAGGTGGGGTCTAACAAAAGCAGAATGAAAGGGGAGAATCACCTCTCTTGCCCTACTGGCCATGCTTCTGTTGATGCAGTGGTTGGCTGTTTGGGCTGCCGGCTCATGTTGAGCTTTTCATCAATGAAGATCCACAGGTCCTTTGTTGTTTTGGAAGTTTTTTTTGACAGTATGATTTAGTTTGTTGGTAGGCTAAAGAAAACAGAATCCTTTATTGAACCATTTGTGTATTTGGTTTCCCAGATAAGTCTGACAAATTTGCCTTTATCCTTTCCACGCTGGATTATGTGTATTTGCATAGAAATAATCTTACACATAAAACCAGGACTGACTTGACTGGAGTTAATAACATCCTCTCCAAGAACTGAGCTGTTTATGCTGAAAAAGAGTAACACACCTTTGGAGAGAACTTAAGTATAAAAAGCAAGCAGAACCTAAGTGTTTCTGCACTTATTAACAATGCATCACAACTGACGATTTAAAAATAAAGACATGCCAAAATAGAAAAATCGTTACAAGAGTACATAATCAAGATTCAAGTTTAAGCATATCAACTCCTTGCTCTCATCCCATTCTTTATTTACAAGTGTGGTTAATTGCATCAGAATGCAGTTAACATAGAAAAGTTTGCATGAGAAAGGCCTTGCTAGCACTGCTTTTACAAAAAACTGTCATACAGGAATGCTCCTGTAACAGATATTTTATGAAGGTAGACTGCTATAAGCCCTAATGGCTGCATGAAGCAAAACAATACCTTTGGAAAAGCAGGAGCCAGCAACTTTCTTAATGCAGCTCATAAAATCAGTGTATGAAAATTTCTAAACAAAACTGTTTCAATTTCCATACATGTCAATATTCCTCATTTATAGCTCATCTAAAAAGACTAAAAAAGACTCTGAATTTCTTTTGAAGTAAAGCTTAAAGAAAAAAGGCAGGAGTACTTAACATCTTCTTTACTCAGTCTCAAATAGTGGGACAAGTTCTGTTCAGGACAACTGGCCTCCCAAACTTGCAGATGGAGCCAGAGAGCAGTACAGTCCCTCTGTAATCCAGGAAGAAGCAGTTAAGGACGTGGTGAGCCACTTGGATCCTCACAAGTCCAAGGGACAAGATGGGATCTATGCTAGGGTGCTAAGAGAGCTGGCAGATGAGCTGGCCAAGCAGATCTCTATCATCAGTCCTGGCTCTCTGGAGAGATCCCTGAAGACTGGAAGCTGGCCAATGTGATGCCCATCCACAAGACACAGAGATGTCTGATCTCCTTTTATGATCACGTTACCTGCCTGGTGAATGTGGGGAAAGCTGTGTATGTAGTCTTCCTGGACTTCAGCAAAACCTTTGACACTGTCTGCCACAACAAGCTCCTGGCAAAGCTGACAGCTTGTGGCTTGGACAAATTCACTCTGAAATGGGTCAAGAACTGGCTGGAGGGCCAGGCCCAGAGAGTGGTGGTGAATGGTGCCACATCCAGTTGGCAACCAGTCGCTAGTGGTGTGCCTTAGGGATCAGCAGTGGGCCTGATCCTGTTCAATATCTTTATTGATGATCTGGATGAAGGGATTGAGTCCATCATCAGTAAGTTTTCAGGTGACACCAGGTTGGGAGCAGGTGTCAAACTGTTGCAGGGTAGGAGGGCCCTGCAGAGGGACCTTGACAGGCTGGATGGGTGGGCAGAGGCCAATGGCATGAGATTTAATAAGGCTAAGTGCAAGGTTCTACACCTTGGTCACAACAACCCAGGCAGTGTTATAGGGTGGGGACAGAGAGTCTGGAGAGCAGCCAGGCAGAGAGGGACCTGGGGGTGCTGGTAGACAGTAGGCTGAACATGAGCCCGCAGTGTGCCCAGGTGGCCAGGAGAGCCAATGGCATCCTGGCCTGTATCAGGAACAGTGTGGCCAGCAGGACAAGGGAGGTTATCCTTCCCCTGTACTTGGCACTGGTCAGGTAACACCTGCTACTGTGTCCAGTTCTGGGCCCTTCAATTCAGAAGAGATGTTGAGGTACTGGACAGTGTCCAGAGAAGAGCAACAAAGCTGATGAGGAGCCTGGAGCACAAGCCCTGTGAGGAGAGACTGAGGGAGCTGGGGTTGTTTAGCCTGGAGGAGGCTCAGGGATGACCTCATTGCTGTCTACAACTACCTAAAGGGAGGTTGTAGCCAGGTGGGGGTCGGTCTTTTCTCCCCAGCAACAGAATAAGGGGACACAGTCTCAAGTTATGCTGAGGGAGGTATAGGCTGCATATTAGGAGGAAGTTCTTCACAGAGAGAGTGATTTGCCATTGGAATGGGCTACCCAGGGAGGTGGTGGAGTTGCCATTCCTGGTGGTGTTCAAGAAGAGACTGTATGGGACATTAAGTGCCATGGCCTCGTTGACTGGATAGGACTTGGTGATAGGTTGGACTGGATGATCTTGGAGGTCTCTTCCAGCTTGGCTGATTCTATGATTCACACTAAAAAAGAATACTATTTTAAATTAAACCGTGCATATTTAAATATGCTTCTACCCTTAAAAACATGAGATGAGTAAACCTGAGCTATTTATTTCATTGTCTTTTCTATCTATTCCAAGTTTGTTATAAAGCATGCATACTTGATACAGCCAGACCTCTAAGTGGAACTGACATAATGCAGCAAACAATTTGTTTCCCAGACACATTTATAATTCAATTAGCAGACATTTGCAAATGTTAGATTTCAGACTGCCCTCTTAATGGGTTCTTTAACAACTCAGCAGATGCACAGTAGCTGTGGGTATATTAGGATAATCAGTCTCAGGAGTAAATTATTCCATCTAGCCTTTCACTGAAGTTTTAACCTCAAAATACAAAAAGGAAGAGTCATTTCAAGCAACACAGACCTTCTTGTTCAAAGAAAATGTGTCTGGTGGACATGCTATGTTAAGTGAGAAAACCCAGGAACAAAAAATTTCTAAGTAATTATGTCCTGAAGATTTGTTCCAATGTTTGGAAAACGTTGGGATAGTTTATTTACAGTGCAGATGTGTAAATATCCTCCAAAGCACATAAGGAATATCTTGACAGGTACAAAGTAAAATTAAAATTTACTTTGCATTAAAATTCTAGGTGTTTGGATGTTCTAGTAACTTCTGTTTGTATTTTTAATAGTTACTATCGTTAATTACCTCAGCACATTTTGTTTAGAAAAAGGATCAAAGTCTATTAAACTACGCTGTCAAATTTCAAATAAAATGTGACAGTGTCAAAACATGACATCTTTTGCAACCCTTGGCTACTTAAAAAACAGAGATACTGAATTCAAGGTGAAGTAAAATAAAAAGCTTTTGAAAAGAATTCTGCGACCAAACTCAAAACAAAAAAAACTGACACAAAACAAACAAACAAACAAAAAAAAACCCCACAAAGAAACCTGAACATTTCAAGATCCTCAAGTCACTGTGACATTCAGATACAAACTTGAAAAGCTGGAGACAAGGGCGATTTCTTTTTTACCTTTCTGTTAAGTTTCAACATGTAATATCAAGTCTTTCTGTTCTAAGAAAATCTAAAAAGGACTATCAAGCTATTAAACCTTTCAGTGGATCATTTGTGGGATGAGTTATTAGCATAATTGGGGGCACACTTTATTCTAACCTTTGCAAAGCTTTCATTTCCCAGATGTGATAGATACAAAGTGCTTTTATAATACCAATAATGATTATTTCCTAGGGGAAACTGCCAATTATAAGTTGGTGAAAATACGCCATACCAGATGTACATTGAGAAAATGAACACAGACCTACCAACAGTCAGACTCATTTAAGCCACTCTTCAAATATTAATAAAAGTTTTCACTTACATGAAATACACCCTGTACATTTTATTTCAACTGCATCCTTCTCAAGTCATTCATTCAACAATAATAAATGTTCGATTAGTGTTTAAATACATCACTTAGGCTGAATGTTCATCTTTCCCTGGCAGTAAACCAACATACCTGGGAAGCTGTTTTAACATTTAACCACTTCACTTTAATTCATATTGTTTCTATGAAGTCACATCAAGCATCAGCAAAAATACTCAGATACAGAAACATAGCCCTTGTGTTCTGGATGCAAAGATCACATGTAAGCAATAAACTGTCAAACAACATGTGTTTTGGTTTTATAATATTGACTCCTTTTCATTCAGCTGAGGACACAAATACATAGGGATTAGATTCAATTGCATAATGTCCTGCTCTTCTGTAAGCTGCTGTCTCATAACCTGCTGCCAAGGTTCAGTAGTTAATATGCACCACCAAGAAAAAAAGGGATAGAGAGTACAGCCAGCCAAGATTCCTGAACATGTTAACTAGACAGAGTAGGAGACAACTGCCTTTCCACCAACACACCCTCAAATGACCAGTGTGCTCAGCTCTACGCATATGCATTAGGAGGACATTTGATTCTTGTGCTTTTGCACCAGCCTCAGGCATCTTGTTTGCAAAGCATCTTTTACAGCAGGGAAACCACACCCTGCAGAAATCGGGAAGTCTTCCCAAAAAAACCGCAGTCTTAGGGGCTGTGGCTAATTCATTCTCTTCACAGGTAACCCTGGCTTTTTCAAGCTCTCCTTGGATCCCAGTGGATGGACAGATAGAATGGGTAGGCCACGACTCATATCAGAGTGTGAAAGAAAGTTCATTAAAGAATAGTCAGGACACAACCACATACTCCCACACTACAGAACAGATTCCAGCTCCTACTGATTAACCATTCTATATGGCGCTGCTTTAGCTATATTACCTCATATTTTAAAAGGCATTTGCTGTAATGTCTTTGCTTTGGTCATAATTTTTGAAGTAGGCTCTTAGTGTCTGATTCCCATTTATGCTCTTGCTAATTTACAAGCCTTCAAAAGAGTCTGTGACTCTAAGGTGAAATGGGCACTGAAGTGAACACACAAGTATTTTACTAAACTTTCACAGCACTTCTAGAGTAACACAGAAAAGTAGAATATTATGACAGCAAACCTGATTCCAAATTTTATATTTCTGTTTATATGAGAACAGAAAACATTCCATGCTGATACATCAATGATGAAGGGAGGAAAACTTCTGATTTTGTTAAGAACATTCACATGAAGTCTGTCTCAACTGCTTAACATTTTCAAAAGTTAAATTCCCCTGTTCACTAATTATGTATACACACAATTTACTACGAAATATATATATATATTCTATAGAGTCCAGGCAACAAATTGCTCAACTGAGACACACAGCAAAAAAAGCTCATTTAAACCAAAATGCAGAAGTTTCTTTTAAGCTTTTCACAGTATCTTCCTGGCTGTTTTCCTACAGCCTTAAGACCAAATGCATTTACACAAAAGCAAGCCATAAAAGCAGACCAAAGTGACTTGTAGATAGGTTTCTACATCCAAATACTTTCCTGCTTTCCCCTCCTCAAGATACAACAGTATTATTGAGTCTGAAGAAAAAGACTGTCTAATTAAAAAATTAGTTCTTTCCTACCTTAACTCGGAAGTGTTCATATCAAACATCTGCAGGTATTGAGCTTTGGTGTTGGAACTATCTTCAAATTCAGGTAACACAAGTTCTGATTCAAATACCACATTATAACTCAAGTATTAAAGAATACCTGATGTGTCTTTCTGAAAGGAAATTAAATTGCATAGTGGACTACATGTGTAGCTCAACATGGAAAGCACACGTTACCAGGCTTCAGAAATAACTTGAACAGACTAGCCACTGAATAATGTGTGGCAGACATGCCTAACCATCTTACTGAAGAGGACCTAATCAATTTGTAGTCACCTGCTTAGCCTAGGTGAACTCAAAACAAATATAAGCCACAAATATTTTAATAGGTGGGTTAAGTGAATTTTCTCCTCCCATATCTACAGAACAAAAGATGAGGTTACTTTCTCAAATATAGTTTGGCAAGAAGAAATGAATTAATGAATTTTTGTCTGACTGAGCAACCTATTTGCTCATAAACAGGAGTGGGATATACACACCTGAACATCTAGAGCCAATTCAATGAGCTAAAAGAATTGCTTCATTTGTATCACGACAGTCACATCATCGGATGGCCATTTACAAAAAACATTAATTGCAAAACAAGCATAAATGGTCTAAGTGTTCTGTATTTACAAACACATGAGAAAAGAGAAGTAACTCTGGTGTTGAGTGTCTACAGCAGCTCCAAGAGGTGCTCCGGACTGCTAACTCAGAGTACAAACAATCTTGTAATGATCTAGTTTACACTCCAAATTTTCAGTCGGGTACAGATCAAGCAGCAAAGAGCAATTATGAAATGTAAGTAGATTTACTCACTACTTTTCACTGTAATGTTTAACAAGTCTTGCTAATTTTAAAAAGAAGAAACAACAATTTAAAATATAAACAACTGAAAAGTGGAATGTGTGTTGTTAAGCAATAAACATTCCATGTATCTCTGTCTTCCCCTACCCCACCTCCTTTTTATTTTTTGCAGAAAATAACTGCACAGCAGTCTCAACATTCCACATATTATAACTTATGAAATCTTGGCAAAGCAACCCTTACACATTGTGTTTCAGATTCAATAACTCAATATGTCCTTCAAAGATTTGGCAGCAGTTCTTTGGGAGTTACTTCCTACTTTCCTGGCTTATGCAACCTGTCGCATTTGGAAAATTTACACTTGGTAGACTAAGAGGATGTACACACAGAAAAAGGAAATTGTAATAACCACAACAGTTATAAATAAAGTTTTGAAAGCAAATTTGATTTGCAACAGATATTTCCATTGTCTGCAAGAATTTGTTCTGATGTGGAATAGCACAGGCTATGTTCTCTGCTTCCAGTTTTCATAGGCACTGGGATAAAATATGATTTGTTTATGTAAACAGCCGTTAGTAGGCTGGATTCCATGCTATCTCATATGTGCCCACATTCCCTGTTTTCTAACACAATACTCATTTGGAGAGTGCCAAAACTACAACAGGGGATGTGAACAGTAGAACAGAAATGCCCTTTGGGAAAGCCATAGGTTAATATGGAGTTACGCCTTCAGTTATCATCTGTTTACTTAAATACCAAACCAAGCACTGCTCCTCTAAAACAGACAACCAATGTAATGAGAGAAAACATCCCTCTAAAACTTTCCATAGTTTGGGATTTAGAGTTGAAAGTAGTAGCAGAAAAAAAAAAACTGTCCAAACGCAATTCATTTTCTGGCAGCAATTTCTTAGTTTTCATTTTGGCTTCACCATAAGGTAGTATGACCCAAAGAAGAATGCACTATTCATGTGGTGTAAGATGGAACAACAGTTTAAGAGAAAGTATCTACTAGGCAGATGATCTTCATGTATTAATAGTAGGGCTTGGCAGGTAGTTTCAAAAAGAGGAGAGTCAGAAATGAGTAAGACATTTTGTCTTAACTCAGCTGTGCACATGACCTCTTGCTTCCTTCTTCACCACAGATGTGTTTCCTGTATCTGACAGTATTATTACATTTCACACTTCCTTTATCTTCATTCATTCATTCTGTAGCTGTCTCCATACCTTCCAGGTTGTTCTGCTTATTCTTTCCCTCTCTCTTTCTTTCACTTAGCTTCAGCTGAAGTCAGCCACAAAAATCCCACTGACCTGTGTACAAAAGAATCCCTTGGGAACATGGATATGTCACTCATCCTCTCTGCCTCTACCACCATTGCCTTTCAGCTTTTGCACTAAGTCTGAGTTGAGAAATTAGAATGTGAACAGTCTCCTGTGCTCCTTTCTAGTCTACTCTCTCCATTTCCAGAGACATACTCTTGCTGGTTAGAGCAGATCTGTGCTCTGGTTTTCTCCTTTCTCAGTGTAATCCATTACTACTGAAGAAAGCAACCCAGAAGAAATAATGGAAAAGGGAAAAAAAA
>VWZI01000251.1:633526-691508 GCA_013396835.1 Psilopogon haemacephalus | reverse complement strand
AAAAAAAAAAAAAAAAAAAGAAAGCAGGTGAAAGAGCCAAAGAACCCAATATGTCTTAACTGAGCTGAGCCTGCATAGAAGATGATTTCTAGAAACTCCATTTTCTTCAGGTTTTATTCAGGCCTGGCAATATGAGCTGCCATTTTGTGTCTCACTTTTTTGAGACACTCTGCACACAAGACCAGCTCTCTGCACACTGTAAAAGAACAAGGTTCTAACTTTGGGTACTGATTAAACATTTTTAATGCAGTAACACCATAGCTTATTTCTTTACATAATATTTTCTCACCCTTTCAAAAAAAAGCAGCAAATAGTCTTTCCTTCCTGGGGACTGGCAAATTAATCTTAAGGAAAAATCTTTACAAGGCAACCACTTAAAAAAATACCCAGGCATAAAGAAAACAACTCCTCTCAGTCCAAGACAATTCATATCATAAACAACTAAAATACATGTGAGCCAAGATTTCTTTCCTCCCTCTTCCTGTATTAGAATGTCTGAAGATTCTGGCATTGTTTAAGACAGAACTACCATGACACAATCTGTGGCAGCAGTCTGCTGTGCTTCAAGAGTTCTCTCCGAAGTCCACCAGTCATGCATTCTTTCCCCACCAACCTTTGCTCTGCTGGAACAAACAAAAAACTTATTCAGCTGAGAAATGATGGAATAGTTTGAGTTGGAAGGGACCTTTAAATATCATCTAGTCCAACCTCTCTACAATGAGCAGAAACATCTTCAATCAGATCAAGATGCTCAGAGCTCTCTCCAATCTGAACTTAAATGTTTCCAAGGATGGGGCATCTACCACCTCTCCAGGCAGCCTGTGCTAGTGTCTCACCACCTTCATGAGGAAAAAAAAATAAAAAAAAATAAATCTTTATTTCTAGTATAAATCTCCTTCCTTTCAATTCAAAGCAAATCACCCCTTATCCTGTTGCAATATTCACTACTGAATAGTCTCTCCTCATTTTTCATTTAATTCCCCTTTAAGTATTGAAAGGCTGCAGTAAGGTCTGTCAGAGGCTTCTCCGGGTTAGAAAAAATGTCATTTAGAATTCTATTTAGCAGGTCTGCTTCTCAGTCAGATTAGTTACCTAATTCACTAGTGACTTAACTCAAGCTTTTGGTGTGAACAAGCATCCAGGGACAAGAAATTAGATGCTGGGAGTGAGATGGGGGACTACTTTCATTACCAGAAGTGTCAGTTTAAATGTATGTGAAACTACAGGGAAGCTGACAAGAGAGACAGTACCTACTGCCATAAATTATCTGTGTTTTGTCATCACTCGCTTTTTAGCTCCCAGAGCTTTACCTCCTCTCTAAACCACTAACCTTTCTCGATATGAGATCTTTGCTAGTAAATGCTTTCTGCTCTATGCACACTCACATTTCTCACCAAAAAGGCCTACCCATTCTTGAGTTTTGCTCTAATTATTAAACAGAACAGTCTCAGAGGAATGTACAAAGACTGTATTATCACAAACAGAAGGGAATGTCTGGAAAACAATGCTTCATCTGGATACAGTAAGCTTCATTTATTTTTATTTTGCCTCTCTAATTTTTTTTTATACTCTTGACTCCAGGTTTTAATGACAAGATATTTTAAGCATTCCTGGCCTAAGAGAATTTTTATGAAGAAAACATTGGCCATTTGAAGGGAAACACAGTGTATGCTCCACCTAAGTTATGCATGTTGTTTACAAACAGCAGATAACTTTTCAGACATAAAGACATCAGCTTCCAGAAGCCAGACATGACATGTATAAAGAATCAGATAGGACGTAGAATTCAACAGACGTTATTAGAAGAACAGTAGTAGGATTCATAGCCAAAAAGAGATGCTACGCAGCAAAAATTCAGCTCAGGTTGAAAATAGCCCACAAAACATCTTAATTGCTGTGCTTATCAGGATATGCAATGGGGACACAGTCTAAAGCTAGGATTAAAAGCCTTTTTATTTTGAGAATTGCATGGGTCTCTAACCAGAAAACAATTTTTCTTTGTTTTTTCCTATAAAGTGTGACTTTCCTTTCTGAATCATTACCATGCCCCATATAATGCCCAGGAAGCAAACACTTTAGGACTAAAACTCATCTTCATTCATGCCACTGCTTATGAAGCTGAGGCTGTTTAATTTGAAGAAGGGAAAGCAGAAGGGAGACCTCATCACTCTACCACTACCTGAAAGTTTGTCGCAGAAAAATTGGTTCTAGTCTCTTCTCACAGGTAATTCGCAATGGAATAAGAGGGAGTGGCCTCACACTGCAACAGAGTAGGTTTACAGTGGACACTGGGGAAAAAAAAAATTCTCAAAAAGAGTAGTAAGACATCAGAATAGGCTGCCCAGGGAGGTGGTTGAGTCACCATCCCTTTATGTGTTTAAAGGTTCAGAACATGATTTAGGTGTGAAACTTTGTAGAGTTGAGTCAACGGCTGGACTTGATGATCCCAGGGTTTATTTTTCAAACCTGAATGATTCTATGAATATGCTCAGCAGGTGTGACAATGAAGTTAATGCAGATCCACACTGGCATAAGGAAAACAAACAGAATATTCCTGTGACTGCAGGAAATAGATTACATGGTCAGCTTTGCTTTAAAGTTCAGTATTTTCAAGAAAAGCAAGTAAGCAGTGTACCATTAGAAATTACAGTAGCTAATTATTATAAGTTTGTTAGTGTGAGCAGCACCACACTAACAGTGTATGTATTGGTGCTCTCAACACTTTCACAGCTGCAAGATGTCATCTGTGGCTATACGGCATTATTTTGGGAGCAAATTAGTCATGCAAATCTACCAGGTACTCCTTCATCTGTTCAAGTAAAAACAGCAGTTAGTTCAGCTATAAAGATCATAGCAGACATATTCTCCCAAATGTCAATATTCTTAAGAACTTACGTTGTAGAACAGCTTATAGCCAGTCTCTATTTTGCAATCACAAAGGGAAGGGAAAACTTGAGCAATGAACTGATTGGCTAGTTCTCTCTCCAACCACTGTCTTTCAGTGCACAAAAGGAGTCAAGTTTCTTGTAGCTCCTGATGACATTAAAGGGAGAATGATGTGAGGTAATGTTGTGTTACAATAAAGGCAACTTCCTCACCATTTGCAGAGCCCTGTCCTGCTACTACTATATAAACAGGATGAACCTGCAAGGATACACTTTTTGACCTCACATTCAGAGTAAGTACTGCCTAGAACCACCATAATGAAATGGACAATAATGCATGACAGGCTCAGACTTCACTAATACATTTTAGCATGCTTGCCACTCAAAAAAACCTCAAGTTTCTTAAATGTAACTATTATGAACTACAGCATGCTGCTTACTGACCCTAAAACTGACTGTACAAATTGTGACTGCCTGGAGCTATTTTTGTGTTGTTTTTATTTTGTTATTATGCCAAATTCCCTTCATATTTACTTGATGTCAATCCAGAAGTTCTGGAATTTGCTCTTCCTTTCTTCCAAGGGGTTTTCAACTCTTTGACTTTGAAGATGGTGTGTAAACTCTATGCTATATCCTTATATGTATGCCATCTTAAAACGGTTAAAAACTACTCCAAATGGAAAATTAATAACAGCACCCTTGACTTCCTTCACTAAACTCCATATGTAGCAATTTTTTCCCTCTGTTGAGTTTTATTTTGAAAGCTTGAAAGATGTTCAAATGTGACAACTACTCAAGGTAAACTGATTCACTCCCTACTGCACGAACTTTAACAAATGAGCCAATTACCCCAGCAGTTCTGCCATTGGTGTGATTTCATTTTGAATTCCTAGTAAAAGTTCTACAGCTATTACTGGCCAATGTAGGTTTGTTTTGGTTTTGTTTTGTTTTCACTATTGTAGCTGACTGCGCTTATGGCCACAGAAGAATTATTTTTATCAGTTACAAATAAGCTAACCAATTGTGATAGAGCAATGGCTTCAGTACAACAAATTCTCAAAACCTTGTGGTATGCAGAAGTGAAAAACAAAGAAAACAGAAATGCATTTTAATGGCTAATGCCAAGGGTATGTATGCATAAAGCACTGCCTACAACCACTGTACTGTTGCTTTTCAAGTTCTAGAAGACCAAAACAATCACACCTTCTGGTGTTGACAGCTTCCTCTAAACTTCATTTTTTCTGCAAAGAACCCTCTAAAGCAGATCTATCTTCAATCCTTATCTGCAAAATCATCCCAGACTATATCAGAAAATTCTGATGTGAATTTAGATACATTTGATATGAAAAACAAAAAACTACACTATTTCATCATAGTGATTTACAAAAATTTCAACAGAAACAGGACATGAAGTTCTACATTCTTACTTGCATGTACAGTGGTCTGCTCCTACGCATTAAGGACTGGCATAAATAGACTCAAGCTGAACTGAATGGTGTGATCAACACTGCAAGATCCAGGTCCAGCTTAGGATGAGAAACTAGCATGTGCTTCAACAACCCTTTTGGTCCTGCTCAAGGCTTGGATACTAACGCCAGTGGAGCATTTGCCCAACTGATGCTTCTGAAGGAAAAGTATCTTTTGGACAACAAGAGCTGATGAAGAAAGAATTTTTTTATGTCATTGGAATATATATAACTACACTCAGAGCAGGTGTATGTATGATGAACGTAAGACAGTGTGCAAGCAACCCAACCCTGAGTATGAAAATACTTTTTTTTATCCACAAATTTTAGGTTCTAAGAATCTGCTTGAATCACATAGAGAGTAGACCACTTAAACTGCCTTTGCAACTGTTTTAAAAATGGCTCCACATTACCACTCCAGTTCAGTCAGGGTTGAAGGGGGAGGAAACAAAAGATCAGGTTTTTTCTCACTTATACTTCTTAGAATGTTAGCCTCTATGAAAAGATGAAGCCACTGAGGACCCAGAATACCCCCATCTGTCACTGATCATCCTCACATACACTTCTTTCCTAGTGTCAGAGTATCTAGTTTTCTGGAGAGAATGGCATACTCTGGATCTGCAGAGTTATGATGTAAGTTTCTAAGAGCTTCTCTCACAAACCCCAACCTTTGTTTTTTTCAGAATATACTTCTTATTCTGCTAACATGGACAATGGAGCACTGAAACATTAAATCATATTTTAAAGTTAAAGTAAATAACAAAGTAAAAATATTGAAATATACAAAACAAAAAATTCATACCTCTTGAAAATCAGGAATTACTCTGTGGGAGCTCCCATTATAGAGAATATCTTTCTTCTCCTAAAAAAAAAAAAATAAAAAAATTTAAAAAAGCCTTAAATGTGAATACTAATAATTCATTACTCAAAAACACTTCAAGATTATCTTTCTCCCCTGAAATAGTTTCTCTTTGTGGATCAGAAACATACACTATAACAAGCATAAACTTAAGACAAAACCTCAGTGTGTAATGTTTATCTTATTTTAAAATTCATTTGTTTTCTAAGCAAAAGCATCATAGCCGCAGGTAAAACCAACACATGGTATTCATTCTTATAAGTACTTAACACTACAAAGTAATTCCACACAGTGGAGACCAAGAATGAGGTAGCATTTCAGGAGCAGACTAAAATCAAGTTTATTTTATTCTGAGTTATATAATGAAGTCTCTCTCTTACTCCAACTTTGGATAAACAGTAAATTATGGCAGACTTCCCCCATTGCTTTTGCCAACATTTTAGGATGAAAACACCTACTAATTCACTGATGTCCACTTCTGTCTTTCCTCTTTACGTCTGTTTGAGGAAGAGGTTTGCTGCACACTGGCATTCAACACTTCCATGGTTCCCAGCAGTGCAAGTGAGTAAAGGGACTAACACTGTTCCCCCACCTCCAGATATCAGGGCAGCAATAGTCGGAGCAGTCCCAATGACATTCTAGTATCTTCATCTTCTGCAATACACCCTGTGCATCATAAGATTTGAGTGCTTCAAGGAAAAAATGACCTCTTCCCAAACTTCCTCTGAGGAAGCACTTGTACAGATCCTGTGGTTACCATACCTATACCAAGAAGAGCAACTGCTTTGCCACTGTTACTTTCCCACCACTTTAAAACACAAAAAATCAATTTATTTCAATATCTTAAATCATTTGTGAGAGCTTAAAACAGACATGAGGACAACAGCCACTCATAGCAAGAAATGCAACAACTTACAGAAGTCTGAATTTTTTAACCCTTTAGTCCTTTTAAGTCAAATCCAAATGTAGATTAAAATTGATTAAAAGAGAAGATACTTTCAAAGAAGTGTTCATCACTGAAAATATGCATGTAACCATAGAGTTTACTTTGAAAAAGAGCTATCAAGAGCTCTTGCACACATTAGACCTGAAGCTATATTTTAGTCTATTTCATTAATCTTGATCTTTTTCCTTTAAAGTAAAATAAATTAAAGCCTAATATTGAGAGCATCTACCAGATTCATATTATGCATTATATAAGACTTGATACCTTTTAATTTCTGAGGTATAGAAGAGAAAAAAAAAAAGCAAGCCTCAGAAATAGTCTAGAAAACAAATGTCTCAGCCAAAAGAGGCTGGAGTGTAGATCTACCATTTGCCTTGGAAACTCACGGTGAATAAACCGCCTCAAACAGTATACCAGAGTGACTTAGAACCACAGCAATCCCAAGAATGAGATCAGTTAAACAATTTCCTGATCTGTTGAATCCTCTCAACATTGCCAAAAACTTTCATTAAACCAATTTTTCCCCCAAAATAAATAGCAGCTCTGAGAGGATGCTGGCTACATTATTTTCTCTCAATCAATATTGATAGCACATTCTCCTAGTTAAAAGCTACGCAATGCCTTTGTTTGAGATGTGTAATTGGGATTTTTTGTTTGTTGTTTGTTTCTCTTAATGCCTCAAACTTGTTTTCTTACTGCACTCTTAGGGTGGCCTCAGTAGCTCATAATTATATGACATCACTGGATCTGAATTACTTCACAGCTGCATGCAAAGGCATCATTACACATACTTCTGAGGTCAGCAAAGCCAGCTCCATGCTAAAATGAAGTCACTATCTGGAACGTGTTTTGGTCTGTGTGCTGGTTTGAACTAACTGGAGGATTTGAATGAGAAATTAGACTATAGGCTGAGAAAGGAAAACACTGATGATGCTACTTCACTCATAGCTTTACTGAGAAAGAAAAAAAAATCGTGTAAGTGTTGTAACAACACAGATAAGTCAGACCACTTTAGGCTGTGGCTGCTGCTGCATGGCTCTCTCTCTCCCTACCTTTCATAGCTGGATATGAATAATTTCACTAACTTCTTTCCTGCTGCTAATCCCCTGGCCGATCTACATTTGCCTATCTGCTGCATAAGACAGATGGTGAGATAAGACTGGGGAAGGGGGAAGATGGTAGGGTGGTTAAAACCTCCTCTTAGAGACTTTGATCTTGGGGAGAGGTGTGGTGTTTCTGTATTATCTTTTTACTGTGTATATCTGTAAATATCTGTTATATGTTGTAAATATCTCCTTGTATATTGTGCAAAGATGTAAATATAAAGCTTCATTTATTAACTTACAGCTGACTGAGTCCTAGCCTGCGTTATTTCAAAGTGGGGGGGGCAGATAACTGTCAAACCACCACAGTCTGAAAAACAAAAAAATGTTTTCAAGCATACAAGCTACTCTATTAGTCTGCAAAGAAAGATGCACCTTAGATACTTCAACTCTCTTGTAGAATGTGATCAAATTTCAACACATTTATGTCATCATAAAAGCCAGCACAGCTCCACAGTAACATTATACAATATGTAATGTACATAATAGAAACATATTCCGTTTTAGCTGGTTTTAAGAATTTACAGCTTTCTGGTAAAACTGCCTTTGGGCTCTGAAATTTCTCATGTTCTGCATAAACAGATAAGTATGATACTAATTTAATGAAAAAAGTTTCTTTAGTTATGCAAAGAGCAAAAATATTTTTCTTACCACCAGTTAAAGTTTTTTTTTTCTTCAGAAGCTTCTTTGTGTGCAAAATCTCCAATAGCCCCTTTAGTAAAGCTGCAAATTTTGAGAGAAACACTTAGAGCCAGAGCCTGCATCCTCAAGTTTAGTCTTTGTTCCACAGCTGGTTGTGAAGGCCAAAATAGAAAAAAAAAATTTCAATTCTCTCCTGTTTCGAAGAAATAAAAATAAGCCATTTTTAAGAAGGGCTGAACAAGCTAGTCTTAAGTATCTTGACACCTACTTTTACGATCATTAACACTCCTCACATCCTAAACACCTAACCCTATGCCTAGCTAGGTCTTGAGGCATCAAATTCTCAAGTGTTGAATATTCATCACTGGCCACAACACAGATTTCTTAGCTACTGTTCAGTAAGGAAAGATTTGTTTCTTGACTAGTGACCTGAACTTTCCTATCACCTTAAATATACCATATGGGCTGCCTGCCACTTTTCATGCCATTTAATCCCATAGTAATGAACTTCAATTTTCAGATGTATTATGTAATCCTTCAAAAGGACAGACTTCCTCAAGCTGAAAACAAGTTTTCATCAACAGACACCAAATTTCTTTTTCACCTGTCATTTTCTCAAATGATGAGAGAGAATGACTTGACAGGAACACACTGTAACTGTTTCCCATCTGTTGACACTTGGCTATGGAGTTACCCACTGGGAGACCTTAGAATTCCAATAAGGACCTTTTGCCTGACTCTAAAAGCAAAGTGTGCATAACCAATCAGAAAGGACTATTAGAATTTAAACACAACAATTTCAGTCCTTCTATATATAAGGTAACAGATACTAACTACCAAATCTTCACTCATTTTGTGACAGAAAGGAGTATCAACCATAATTTATCTGTGTAGCATTTTCAGACATACAGTTTTTACCATATTTCAGATCTAAATTTACTGCATAGCAATCCGGGTATGTTGTTTCTAGAAAGGTCCTTTGTCACTCTCTGATTTATTTTCCCTGTAGCCGTATGAGCTGGATTTCCAGCCCAGACATTGAAAAAAAATGGGAACAGAAGTGAAAGCTCTGAGTGGAGACGTGAACTTTCCAGGGGTAGGCCATATAATAGCAACAATAGATAAGTTAATATAATTTCATTGGAGCTTCAAGAGCTTTATGTCTGGAAGCACAACTTGTACCTTCCCTTTGCTTGACCTCTTCACCATCTTAGAATCATAGATCAGCCAAGCTGGAAGAGACCTCCAAGATCATCCAGTCCAACCTATCACCCAGTCCTATCCAATCAACTCGACCATGGCACTAAGTGCCCCATCCAGTCCTTTCTTGAACACCACCAAGAATGGCAACTCCACTACCTCCCTGGGCAGCCCATTCCAATAGCAAATCACTCTCTCTGGGAAGAACTTCCTTCTAATATGCAGCCTACACTTCCCCTGGCATAACTTGAGACTGTGTCCCCTCGATTTCCCTCGTTCTGTTACTGGTTGCCAGGGAGAAAAGACCAACGCCCACCTGGCTACAACCTCCCTTTAGGTAGTTGTAGACAGCAATGAGGTCATCCCTGAGCCTCCTCTTCTCCAGGCTAAACAATCCCAGCTCCTCACAGGGCTTGTGCTCCAGGCCCCTCATCAGCTTTGTTGCTCTTCTCTGGACACTGTCCAGTACCCCAACATCTCTCCTGAATTGAGGGCCCCAGAACTGGACACAGTAGCAGGTGTTACCTGACCAGTGCCAAGTACAGGGGAAGGAGAACCTCCCTTGTCCTGCTGGCCACACTGTTCCTGATACAGGCCAGGATGCCATTGGCTCTCCTGCCCACCTGGGCACACTGCGGGCTCATGTTCAGCCTACTATCTACCAGCACCCCCAGGTCCCTCTCTGCCTGGCTGCTCTCCAGACTCTCTGTCCCCACCCTATAACACTGCCCGAGGTTGTTGTGACCAAGGTGTAGAACCTTGCACTTAGCCTTATTAAATCTCATGCCATTGGCCTCTGCCCACCCATCCAGCCTGTCAAGGTCCCTCTGCAGGGCCCTCCTACCCTGCAACAGTTTGACACCTGCTCCCAACCTGGTGTCACCTGAAAACTTACTGATGATGGACTCAATCCCCTCATCCAGGTCTTCAATAAAGATACTGAACAAGATCAGGCTCAGAAATTCCTTCAGGTTATTATTTTTCTGTAGTAGTTTATTCTCCTTATACTGCTATATTTAAACAATAAAAAATAATTTCATTTTTCCTGAATTTCCAAAAATCCATGCTGTAGTGATTTTACTCTACCAGGGGAGGGATCTGCTCTAACCCAGTAGATTAATTATGGCATTTTTCCATATGTGGGGCACGATCCTGGTTTGTTTGGGGTTATTTTTTTAATTTATAATCAGGATAAGGAAGTCTAAATTAATTTGTTTGGTATCTTGTGGCCCATTACTGCTTCAGGTTTTGACCTTATCAGTTCAGCAGAGCTTTTCTACCATGGTGCAATATCATATGTGCTCCTTTTTTGCTAAGATGGTTTAGAACTGGGTTAAACGTGTGTTAAGAAAGGTTGGAATTTTTGTTATGGATGTTTTAGGGTTAAGAAATGTTGCTGAGGGTATGCCATATGTTATGCTTGTGTCAGAGACTAAGAGTTATTTGGAAGAGTTGAGCTACACAGTGGCTTGCCTACCTAGTATGTCTGAACTTGATGTTTCTGGCTGCTATTGTAGGTCTAATTGCAGGGAGTTAGAGGTTAAAGATGCAGTATGCAACTGAATCGGAGTAGGGAAGGCCACAGCACCGGGCGGACGGATTGCTTGCTGAGCAGCTAAACGTCCTTGCCTCGGAACCTTTGAAAGAGGAAAAAGTCGTCGGACATGCCCTGTACCCCACTGATCCAGAAGCATAGAGTCAGGAAACTCTGCTTCCCGTTAGTACTGAACAGAATGGAGCAAAATAAGGGTAGGAGCGGTGGAACCCCTGCCGGGGTGCAGTCGCAGGGGGCTGCTGCTGCAGCAGCACTGGATTTGGCTACAAATGGCGTGGGCTATGGCAAAGTTCTCGGATGGATAAAGTTGAGGAGATTGCAAAAAATGCGTCTCTAACGTTCTGTTAAGTAGAATACCTCACAGTGAAGCGTCCGCCATTAAAGGGGCTGCTGAGGCAAAGGTGCTCCTGCCTGCAACCAGGGGACTAGAAGCTGTACCGGAGGATGTGGCGGGATTTTCGGAGGGCGAGGTCGCTAATGCCGTCAAGCCCGCTAAATCCGCTGTTCCTGCTTTAGCCCCGCTTGCTTCTGCTGAACCGGCGGCTGCAGCTGTAGGAAAGGTTCCCTCTGCCTAAGTCCCAATTCCACCACCGCATAAGGAACAGAGCCAGACAGACAAACCAGATTTAGATGATCCTATGAAAGACACCTCCCAGATTAAGACTCATTTTACTCTAAGCAAAGAAGCTCAGGCAGATGGCAGTGAGCAGGAAGATCTGAATGGAACAGTTAACATCTCCATTGCTCAATTAAAACAAGGTTAAAAATGGCAGCTAGTTTTGGGGGTCAGTATAGCTCAGATGATGATGGGGATAAACCAGATCAGGGTAATCCCAAGGAGGGAACTGTTGGGGGCCCTTTTGCTGCTGTTGAGTAGTTTCAGAAGTTTGCTCAACTCATGAAGCAAAGGCAAGAGAATCCAGGAGAGGATCCTGGTGTGAATGCTAGGACCTCTGTGGGTAAAAGGAATGGAAAGGCTATTGCTAAGGGGAAACATATTCAGGAAATGGATGATAGTGATGATAAAGAGAAAGCTCCATTACCAAGGAAGGAGGTCAGGCATATCTGGCAAGATTATGCCCAGAAAGAGCAAGAACAGTTGATGAGCTGGTTAAACAGACATTGGGATGGAGGTTTGGATACTGTAGAAATAAATCCCTGGACAGTGAGGCTGTTGGAAAGGGGGTTTTTTTGAGATAACAGCATAGATAAGCATTCAGGGCATCTCAGGGGAAATTCTAACCTCTGGTCACATGTATTGACAGCTGTGGTACTGTGGTACCCCAACAGGGATGATTTGCCCTGGAGACCTTCACACTGGAATATGGTTGAGCAGGGGGTTCAGTGTTGTGAGACATGGCCATAAGAGAGCTAACCTATGGTGGTTATGCAACAGAGGACCCTGAGGTGGTACCTGTGAGCCGTTCTCTCCTGACAGCTTGCTCCCTCTGTCCTGGTAAGGGCATAAATTCTGGCCAGAGTTCATTCACTTCCTGGGGCTCCCTCCCCGTGCTGTGGTAAGGTCCGGAGCGGGTTTGCAGGGACAGACCGCGTGGTTTTGGAAACCAGGAAGTCTCGGGCCACATGGACAGGTCACACGCACGAGTCAGGCAACCTGCGCTGTCTCTCAGGGTGTTAGGACCCGCCCCTGGGTGCAGGACTTTTGAATCGATTGGCCAGACAACGGACGCTAAGTGCCTATTGGTCAGTTCCACGCTCCCTAATAGGGTATTTAAGTGGGTGCAATCGGCCATTAGCTCTCTCTCTCCACCCCCGCGAGGAGCACATGTCTCCGTGCCCGGTCCAGCAGTGGCCACACGTTTTGCAGCGAGCAGCAGCAGCGGCATCACAGCGTTTTGCAACCGCGGCAAAGGCAAACCTCTTTCTTTTTCTCTTTCCTTTGGGGCAAGCTCCTTCTCTCTCTTTCCTTGGGACTAGGTCTTTATCTACCACGCACTCGTGAGTACTTTTACCCGCGGCTAGGATTGCTTTTGTTATTAAGCTCTCTGTTTCCTAAGTTCTGACTGTTTAAACTGTTTAATTTGGTGTTTTAAGCAATTTTGTGTAGTTATTCTTGCCAACCAAACATCCAAACGAACCTGGGGAAATATGCCCAGAAAACCTGTGATTATTTACCGTAATAAAAATTAATAATCGCAACACCCTCTAATTATGCCCATACATTGACAAGTAAAACGGTGGGGAAAGATGATGGAAGAAACTCCTCTGACTGTTGGTGAGGCAGATGGAGGACAGCCTCAAGTTCAATGCCATAGTGTCAGCTATAAATACTATGACTCAAGAGATAAAACATGGCATGAAACAACTCAAGGAGGAATTTAAAACTTCCGTATCTCAGTTGGCAAAGGACAATCACCTTTCCTCTTCACCATCGGAGTGGGTACATGTCTCAGCCATGAGAGATAGGCATCCTCCCCCAGGACCAATTCAAACTAACTCAATTAGAAATAGACAACAACAGTCCTGTGGGTCTCTTTGGGTAATCTTTTATGTCCAATTTGGTGAAAATATGGATAAGTGGGATGGGAAACCTACCTCACTTCTCCTGAAAACAGTGAAGGAGTTGCAAAATGACAAGACTAAAAGAGTAGCTGCCTCAGTTTCCCCAAATGACTCGAACGGTTCTAGCAATGATTCAGATAATACCATTGAACACTGTGCCAATTGTACTTGCAGTGGTCAGCATTACAGGGGCCCTGTCTCTTACCATCCGGAGGTCAGTGACCAGGAAGACAACAGAATATACTGGAACATATATATTAAATGGCCTGATACCTTGAAGATTCAGAAATATAAGGCTCTAGTTGACATAGGTGCACAATGTATATTGATGCCCTCAAATCATAAAGGAATGGAGTCTATTACTATTTCTGGAATTACAGGAGAATCTCAAGAACTGATGATGTTGGAGGCAGAAATAAGTTTAACTAGAATAGAATCATAGAATCAGTTAAGGTTGGGAGGGACCACAAGGATCACCTGGTTCCAACCCCCCTACCACAGACAGGGACACCCTACCCTAGATCAGGCTGGCCAGAGCCTCATCCAGCCTGGTCTTAAACACCTCCAGGGATGTGGCCCCAACCACCTCCCTGGGCAACCCCTTCCAGGGCCCCACCACTCTCATGGTGAAGAACGTCCTCCTCACGTCCACTCTGAACCTACCCACCTCCAGCTTTGCTCCATTTCCCCTAGTCCTGTCACTACCTGATATCCTGAAAAGTCCCTCCCCACCTTTCTTGTAGGCCCCCTTCAGATACTGGAAAGGTCATCTCAGAGCCTCCTCTCCTCCAGCCTGAACAGCCCCAACTCTTTCAGTCTTTCCTCATAGCAGAGGTGCTCCAGCCCTCTGATTATCCTCATGGCCCTTTTCTGGACACACTCCAGCATGTCCACATCCCTCTTGTAATAGGGGCTCCAGAACTGGATGCAGTACTCCAGGTAGGGTCTTAGCAGAGCAGAAGAATCTCCTCCCTCAACCTGCCGGCCACACTTTTGCTGACACAGCCCAGGATCTGGTTGGCTTTCTGGGCTGCAAGTGCAAGGCAACTAGGCATCACTGGCGATGACATGCCATTGTAACAGGCCCAAATGCACCTTGCATTTCGGGGACTGACATTCTGAGAGAAGAGTGCTTCAAAGATCCCAAGGGTTATAAACGGACCTTCGGAACAGCAACTGCAGAGACTGTTAAGAGACAGACTGAAGCTGTTCATTAGACATGAGCTCTCAGATGAGCCTGCAGTTGTTGGACACAATAGTATAGAAGATGTGAAATTGCCAATTGCCACTCAACTACACATCATAGGCAATATAGAAAAAAACCCCACGACTCTTTGGTGCCCATACATGATCTGATTCGTTGTCTGAAGTGCCAAGACATCATTAAAAAAAACCATTCATCTTTCAACAGTCCAACATAGCCTGTATAAAAGGCAAATAGAGAATGGTAATTGACAATTGACTTCTGTGGCCTAAACTAAGTAACCCCGCCTATGAGTTCTGCTGTGCCAGACATGTTAGAACTCCAGTATGAGCATCCAAGGAGGCCAAATGGTGCACAACCATATATGTTGCTGATGCTTTCTTCTCTATTCCAATAGCAGAGGAATGCAAGCCTCAGTTTGCTTTCACCTGGAGGAAGATCCAATATCTGTTTAACCATTTACACCAGGGTTAGAACTATAGCTTAGTGATCTGGTGTGCAGTGATCCATGATGCACTGGAGAAAG
Source organism: Psilopogon haemacephalus (assembly GCA_013396835.1). NCBI lineage: Eukaryota > Metazoa > Chordata > Aves > Piciformes > Megalaimidae > Psilopogon > Psilopogon haemacephalus. The sequence goes on along the minus strand of VWZI01000251.1, from coordinate 676,599 downwards.
GTGGAGCTTCAGAGCATCTGCAGTTCATTGATGATATCATTGTCTGGGGGAACACAGCCAAGGAATTTTTTGAGAAAGGCAATAAAGTAATTGACATTCTGATGAAGGCAGGCTTTGCCATAAAGCAAGACAAGGTGAAAGACCTGCTGGAGAGATTTAAATTCTGGGAATACGTTGGCAAGATGGCTGCCGCCACATTCCAATGGATGTGATAGCTTCCACAATGGCAAATCCCACAAATAAGAAAGATACATTATCTTTCTTATGAACAGTTGGATTTTGGAGACTGCACATCCCTGGATATAGTAAAATTGTAAAACCCTTATATGATTTGACTCGAAAGAGGAACAATTTTAAGTGGGGACCTCAACAACAAGCAGCATTTGATCAGATAAAGCAAGAAGTAGTTCATGGAATGGGACTGGGACCTGTTCAAACTGTTGCAGACATTAAAAACATTCTGTACATGGCTGCAAATGATAATGGTCCAATCTGGTGCCTATGGCAAAGAACCCCAGGAGAAACACATGGTTGACCGCTTTGTTGCTGGAGTAGAGAATATAGGGTGTCAGAAGCAAACTATAAGCCAACAGAGAAAGAGATCCTTGCTGCTTATGAAAGAGTAAAAGCTGCTTCTGAAGTACTCAGAACAGACTCTCAACTTCTTTTGCCTCCCACATTACCAGTTTTGAACTGGATATTTAAAGGAAAGGGGTCATCACCACATCACACAACTGATGTCACCTGGTCTAAGTGGATGGCTTTCATAACACAGTGAGCACGCGTGGGGAGTTTTGAACGACCTGGCATAGTGAAAACTATTCTCAACTAGCCAGAAGGCACAAACTGTATAAATCCTCCAGAAGAGAGAGTAACTCAGGCTGAGGAAGCTCCTCCTTACAGCAATTTGTCAAACGCAGAAAAGAACTATGCTTTATTCACAGATGGTTCCTGTCGCCTTGTTGGAAACAAGTGGAAATAGAGAGCTGCAGTTTGGAGTCCTGTGCAAGCAGTGGCAGAGGCAAAAGGGGAATCAAGGCAGTTTGCAGAGGTAAAAGCTATCCAACTTGCTCTTGATGTGGCTAAGCGTGAGAATTGGCCCATTCATGGTGGTCAATGCCTTCTGGGGTTGGCTAAAGGACTGGAAAAGAAATAATTGGCAATGGAAAGTCAATTTGGGCTGCTGACTTATGGCAGGACATTGCTACCCATCTAGAGAAAATTCCTGTAAAAGTACGACACATAGATGCTCACATGCCCAAGAGTAAAGCTACCAAGGAACATCAACACAACCACCAGGCAGATTTGGATGCCAAGGTGTTTCAAACAGATGCGAACTGTAACTTGGATTTAGACTGGGAACACCCAAGTGAGCAGTTCTTACCCTGGGGGCCCATGATTCCTCAGGACGTCAAGACAGAGATGCCACCTACCAGTAGGCGCAGACTGGAGCAATTGAATTGGGAGAAACATCTAGGCCAAGCTACCTGAGTAGTGAACAGTAGAGGTTCTACCAACCGAGCAGGGCCAGCTCATTCAGTTTTGTTACGAAAGGTAGAAGGTGACAGGGTTCCTGTTATTCATGAAAAGAATTTGTTGGGAAAGTCCGTTTGGGTATTCTCCCCTTCAGGGGAGGCTACGCCTGTCTGAAGGGTAGTTTCTGCCAAACAACCTGGGTCATACATATGGGGTTATGCAAAAGAATGGTGAAATACAGTGCATTCCACAAAGGATTTTGACATTAGCAGAAAGAACGTAGATATAAGTTGTCATGAGTTCTTTTGCAGATAATTTGAAGAACCCACCGTACATGAGCATGAACCCTGTGAGTGCAAAGAGTCCCATTTACTGAAGAAAACATCTGACTGTTTCCTGAAATATCTGAGCTAGCCAGCGCCTAAGACAGAAGAAACAAGTAAAATGGATGGCTGGGTATGTTGGTTTGAGCTAACTGGAGAATTTGAGTGAGAAATTAGACTATTGGCTGAGAGAGAGTTAAACACACAGTGTCACTTCACCAAGTTTCACTGAGAAAGAAGAAAAAAAATTGTTTTAAGAAATGTTCTCAAAACATCCAGATTAGCCAGTCGGCTTTGGGAGCCAGTCTGCTTTGGGTCTGTGCTGGCTCTGGCCACTGTTTCCTTTGTCTCTCGGGCTTGCTGGCTGAATTCAGAGTAAAATCACTAAACCTACTAACCTTTTCTCCTACCATTAATCTCTCTGATCTTCAGCTTATCTGCAGCATCAAGAGGTGGTGAGATAAAGCTGGGAAAGGGGGGAAAGGTGGTACAGGGGGTTTGGTTATCCTCTCTTGGGGATTTTGATCTCCGGGAGGGGTGTGGTGTGTGTATTGCCTTTTTTACTGTATATTTCTGTAAATATCTGTTATACAAGCAAATATTTACAAGATATATTTGCATTGCTGTAAATATAAAGCTTCATTTATTAACTTCCAGTGTTTTTTTCTGAGTTTTAGTCGGGGTTTAAAAAGGTGGGGGGGGGCAGGTAACTGCAAACCCACTACACCAGGAATTGGAGAAAACACCTGAAGCCTGGACGACTGTTCATGACACTGATGTTGTCCCTAATTAGATGGAATGACTTGATGCTCCAATGGGATTTATATTAAAGGGATGGACTGTGGCCGTTTGAGCTAGATTTCTAGCTCAGACATAAGAAAAAAATGGAAACAGAGAAAACTTAGAAGTGGAAGCTCTGAATGAAGATGTGAATTTTCCAGGATAGGCCATATGGCAACAATGGGTAAGTTAATATAATTTCATTGGAGCATCAAGAGCTTTATGTCTGGAAGCACAGCTTGTACCTGCCCTTTGCTGCTTCTGCTGCACCCACTGTTATCTTCCCTCCCACCACTGTTTTGGCTGCTGCTGCTTTTGCCACTTGGCTGACACTTGACCCCTTCCCCAACTTCCTTAAGGTTTTTATTTTTCTGTAGTAGTTTATTCTCCTTGTACTGCTATATTTAAACTATAAGAAATACAATTTTGTTTTTCCTGACTTTCAAAAAATCCATGTTGTAGTGAGTTTACCAGGGGAGGGATCTGCTCTAACCTGGTACATTCTCTTTCAGGGTCTGGAGAAAAACCAAAATCAACAACAAACTCCACACCCACTAACACACAAACCCAAAAAAACTGGGTAGGGGGAGGGAGCAGGTAGGGGAAATCAAATCCCTTTCACTCTAACACTGGAGTTTTGCTAAGATGGTGCCACCTGGTACACACTTGTGGGCAGGAAACCACTCTCACCAAAACAAAGTCATGTCAGAACTCTGCCTCCTTACAGCATGCAGCTAGGCTGTGCAGTGCCAAATCCTGCCTGCAACAGGGCAAGCTGTTCTAGCAAGGGCCACACTGTCAAATCATTCATTCTCATGTGGAGCCTTTGAGAAACCTCAGTTCCTTCCTCGAGTGAAGACTTGCCAAGGACATCAGTCTGTTGCTAGTGACACACTGCACACAATTCAGTAAGCTTCCTGCTCTAAGCATTACATAATTTAAGCCTCTGGCATATCTTTCTGGAACATATTGAATCCTAATCCACAAGATCATAGCCTCTTTAGTAACTAGATAAACTCTACACCTTTTCTTCACTGATATTTATCTGGATGGCAGTGACTATGGGCCATATTGCTGCCCATTCTGACATGAATAAAACCTGGACAGTGTGATTCACAGATACAGACAGAAGTCAAATACACAGTTAAACACAATTACTGGTAAACAACTTCAGAAACAGTAAAAACTCCCACAAAACAACATTTCATCAATTTCTGCCAAAGAAATATCATTATGCAAATCCCATTCATAAATTACATATGAGGGCTGTTGCATTTAGCTCAGAAACTTACAGAAGAAAAAGTATACTACCTGCTGCTAGCATCACACACAGTAACTTGAGTACTAGGATCTACATCTGACCCCAAATACACAGCCATGAGTTAGGAGAGTTCCGAACTCAGGATCAGACTGCCTATTGCCAAATTGAAGTAAACACTTTTTGGTGTTCATTAAACAAGACTTAGAAGAGTGAGTTCCTGAAAGAGGCAGAGTATTTCCACGCAGATTCCAAAGAAGTTCTGCTTTATAAGAAGTGTATCAATTGATAATAAATACATGCTCCAAAATTATTTATAAATAAAGTCTTTTAGACTTTGCTACGGTGAATGAATTATGTTTAGACAATAAAACTCTGTAATTTAGTCCAAGCAATCAAGACCAGCAGCATTTGCACAACAGAAAACAGTTACCACAAGCTCTCATCATGTGCAAATATAATAGGCCTAAGTAACCAAACCTGAAATTTAAGTCACAAACTTTCAGGGTATCTCAGATGTAAGAACTATGTACTAGCCTAATGCTCCTGCATATACTTTTGTCTGTTTCAGCTTGCTCATGTGAAGGTTTTAGGGAAAAAAAGTTCTCCTACCATCTCCTATAATGACTCTGGAACCAAAATTACTATCCTGTACTTTAAAAGGTTTTCAATCTATGATATTACTCATAGCTGATAAAAGCATTAACAATCCAAGAGTTCACTTAAAGCATTACAAAGAATCCAGGTCAATTACAGGCAAATGCTTTTACTCTGCTTGGGCCAATTAAATTATTTTCATTAAAAATTGCATTCCAACTAAGAGTGGGGTGTCTCACCACATCCAAAGAAAACAGAAATAAAGGGGCAATCTCAGGCTTCAACATGCAATCAGAACACACAATAGAGAACATGCAGGAGGTAAGAAGACAGGAAGAAGATGGCTAGTCCTTTCAGGCCAGCAAACCACCAGCTGTAAGATAAAATGCAGCCACCAAGTTCTCCAGGGAAATCTCATTGCCATCACAATAATACTGCTGCAGTTCAAACTACTTTTAGGGCATGCCCTATGTTCCAGAAACTGGGAACTTGTCTCCTGTCATTTGTGTTTTGATATGTATGCCAGTAACTCCATCACAGCATGCTGTGATCTATGCTTTTACTATCCTAACCTTCCACAAAGGCAAAACAAATGATTAAGCAGCATTATTTCCCCTATTTACTTGAGAAAATTATCTGCTGGTTGTAAAACAAGATGCACTACCCAGTGAAAACACAGTACGAGCATACCATTTTATCCAAACCTCTTTGTCTCATAACACATGGAAAAGTACAGAGTTGATCATATTAAGTTATGTTCCTGCAGGAAAGTTTAATGATGGCAAACTCTTCCAAATGTACCAAATACATGCACTCAGCTTTTTCATATGCTATTTTAGCAATCATATTAAACTTTTTTTAAGCTATTTTACAAAACATTATTTACTAAAGCCATCTGTGCTTCTGAGAACACTACTTTCTAGCCTTTCTTTTCTAGTGGGCTGCGCAGAGAAGATGCAACAGTATACTTACAACCCATTTTTATGCTAGCAGATGTTACACTACAGAAAACTGCTTTGCTGGAAGTTTCAGAAGAAAGTGGTGGGGAAAAGTTTATATAACCATACATTATCAACAAAAGCAGCAGAGGATGGCAAACCACAGGCCATAGACATTGAATTCATACAAATATATCTTCCTATTTCTCACTCTGCTTTCCAATTTAATTCCATACATGAAGCTGACTGGTAGTCACTTCATAATGAACTGCAAAGGCCTAAGCGCCAGCAATTTTTCTTGTCTCAACAAAATGTAGAGAGATGAAATTAAATTGCCACTGGCTTAAACACTTATTTTGCTTCTATTCACCTAGAACACATACTCCCTTCAAAGTAAACATGTTCAGTTACTGAAGAGTATGAAGTATAAAAGAAAAAAAAATACACAGGGAAAAAACAAATGCACATTTTAAAACAGTTTTGATTACAGCCTAGGAACCTGGCTGCAAACAGCTAGGTAAAAGTGGCATTACCATGATGGGAATAACATAGTATTTCAATCCAAGAAAGTAAATACATTTTACTAGATACTAGAACAGGAGCTGAGATCCACCCAAGAAAAACATACACATTGTTCTGCATAAGGTTTTGACAATGAGTTTAAATACTAAGCAGCAAGTACAATGCCTCTGTTTTAAAACTGACGCAATTTCTTTGGGCAAAATCTGATATGGCTAGCCAGATTTCCTGTCCACTAGTTTCTCCCAAAGGAAAAAAAAAATTACATACATGGGCTTAATTTTTCATTTGTCCAGTAAATAGATGAGAGTATTACAGATCTGCAACAGAAGGTTACAGAGCCTCATTGTGCAAACATCCTGGGCCTGATGCTGCAGGCTTAACTGAAGTAAATCTCTCATGATGGCTGCCAGTACTAGGCTACGCTGGGCTGTCCAAGGCAAAAATTTACACTTTAAAGACCAGTCAGTAACACTGAAGTCTCATTTGATTGAAAATTATAAAAACACACATCTTGATTTTTAAGGCTATGTTCATCATGTGTAATTAGAATTGTATCATGCTCACATTCCATTGCCTATATACTAAAAATTGTGTTCAGCTCTAGGCTCTTCTTGTATTGGCATTCTAAATACTCTGGGAGAAAGAGAATTTTTCAATTTTATGTAAAACATAAAAAAAAAAAAAAAAATCCACAACCACTATCAGACCATTGAATGTTGTATGACTGCAGTGTCAATTTTTAACATAGCTAAAACATCCTAATAGACCTATGCTTTCAGTTTAGATTGCAACTCCTGCCCTGTCTCTTCTATTTCTTCTCTTGTCCAACAATGCAGTTGAGTTGGTACACAGTTTGTTGTCTGTTGCCTTTCATAGAACTAAGAAAGAGGATACAAAAACAATGGTTGAGTATAAGGAAGCTTTGATGATTCAGACTATCTCCAGAAAAAAACTAAAAGTAAAAAATACTCTCCTGAATTATGCTCTGATTTACAGGTTTACACAGGAAATCCTCATACTTAGAAATTACACATTTACTTTTTTTCTTTTTTCTTTTTTTTTTTTTTTTTTTTGTGTGAAAGACTGTATGCAAAAAGACTGCTTGATGAATATTCTATATTAGACCATACTTTTTAAAGCAAAAAGAACACTTGGCTATTGCTGGGCTATAAATCAAAACTGGATCAGTTCCATAACAAAGTATTAAAGACAATGGCCTCTAATACTGCACAACATGCCAGTCCAAGCAATATGAGCAATGCCTTGCTCTATACATTAAAGCTGCCTTCTTAGGAGTTTGCCCTAGTATAGTATGTCCATGTCCCCGATATGCTGCATTTTGATTTACAAGTCAAGGTCAAGAAGTAATTTATCAGAATCCCTGTTGCTAACACATACAGTTGCAGGCTTCTGTAAAGTCCTCTTACCACACTGAAAAAGGTCTCAATAATTGCAATATGAAGAGATGTAAAATTGTCTGAAAGCTGTTTTATACCTTCAGACACTTCAGCATCTCATCAATATGGATGTAATTTATTTTTGTTTTGCATAAAATAGCGTTGTACACATCCTGTAATTAAAAACATTGTGTCACAGTGTATTCTTTCATCAGAAGCTGCAGGATGATTTAATCCAAGCTCAACTGGTGAAGGGCTGGGTTTGGGTAGTTACAGCATGCTGTACTCAATTCAGTTTTATTTCTTATACACGGCATACCTCCCACCAAGTGACTCTGGAAACTAGGTTCTCCTTAGCTTTCTTTGTCAGGTCAGACTTCAACATTAGAAAAACAAGCAACACCAGAACCTGCTCAATTATCTATCAGAAAAGGCAGTGGAGTTTCATTTGTTCATTTGGAGGTTTTTTAATCATGTTTGTTTTTTTAGTGGGTTTGTTTGCTTTTTTTTTTTTTTTAACATCCTTTGCACTTTGTCTCTTTCTGAAGGTAGAAAAAACAAGGGGAAAATTAAGTTATGTGTTCCTGCTTTTGCAAGACTAAAACAGTAAAGCAATAGTAGCAAACACAGAGATAGACACGATCTACAGAGCCACGAGCCATATAAAGCTCAAAGAAGAGTAAGATTTAAGGGGGAAATAAACAGTACAGCTTGTTTAACCTGCTTCAGTTCAACCAATCCTCTTCTCATAGGCTTTTTTTCAGAATGATCAGCACAGAGAGAACAAATCACATGCACCTCACACTGTAATTTTTTTTCTATTATTATTTTCCCTTTTAACCATTAAAGCAATAAAGTTAGTGGACACCAATTTTGGCATGTGACTCTTCCTTGATGCAAATTCACGAGCCCAGTCGAAATAGTAATATAAGTGAGACAGAATAGATGAACTGCAGCAATCTTCCAAAAGGCACCTCAGATGAGGCTAAGTGGTTCCGAGTTGAATACAAGGCTCAAATTGATTCAGGTTACACATTTGTAATACCCACACTTTGTCATCAGATGAACATGAACAGACAACATTTGTTAAAATTGTTTCAGTCATTAAAAGACATGCTAATTACCAGCTCAGCTAAAGACCACTCCACTAAGCAAAACATGCCCTGATAAAAATATTCTCTAAATTTCCAGAGTTCATTCACATTCACAAGAAGGTAGAAGGGGGAAAAAACAATTCATCCATTTTTTCAGCCATTTTAAAATTAGAATTCCTTTACATGGTTTAAAATTAACTGCAAAGTATTATATTTTCCACTTTCTTCAAAAAGAAGATATCCAGGAATTTATTTGTACTTCACATACACAGAAGCACCTACTTTTTAACTGAAGTCATGAGTGGGCTTCTTCATAATGGTTTACAAAATTAAGCAATACTACCAGCAGAAAAAATACTGATAACTTTTTAATGAAGAGATGTACCTCACCTAACAAATACTATGGGTCTGCAACTTCAGAACTTTCAGGTATATAGCTTTAAAGCTCTTAAAATGACACTGATAATTACCACCTCTAATGTTATGGAGAAATACTTTCACAGATTTTTCAGATGAGCTATGCAAAGCAATACCTTCATAATCCAAGTTTTGGTTAAAATTTTGAATTATTCACAACAGTCATCATGAGTATTTAAATGGTGCTAAAGGCAGCAGTTATTCTTTTAGATCTCATCAGCCTTTATTAGGAAATTAAAAAAAAAAATATTTTAAAATTATGCCTGCAAAAAAGCTAACAATTTTACACAACAGAAAAAAAAAAGGTTGCACTAAGTTTTTCTTTAAAGAAAACAATTCCATTTTTTAAAAAAGAGAATGAAAATCACGTGAAAAAAAACAGCAAATAAGCTGACACTAAATTACAGACAACTTCTTGAAACAGTGTAATTTAACAGTTAACACAGACATGAAATTTTGTTTGCCTTTTGTTCTTGTGAATTTTCAAAATCTGTTTTCCAGTTGTCAAAAGCCTTAAAGCAATCTCCACATTGCTCAGCACCTGAGTCACAATAAACTACTCACTGTATCAATCATTTGATATTCCAAATTACCTAAGAAATACCTATGTATCTTTCCACCTAATTTCAGATAAATTCAACAGATGTTTCTTAATATACCAAATACCTGAAAGATTCAATTGTGGCTTTGTTTTCCAATATTCATCTTCTGGTGTTTCACTGTGGGGAGGAGAGGTGGTTATACTACATTAAAGTGAGCAATGTCTTTTCAAGGATAAAACAGAAATGAAAGTGGGATGAACTGAGTGAAGACTTTGGAGTACTGCTTATTTAACTAAGCATAACTAAATCATAGGTACATAAATCAGAGCATGTATTTCTTGGCATATTGATTCAATTGATTTAGTTTTGAAAATGGAAGTGTCACAATCTTACTTGAGTAGCTGCGAACTGGCATTTCACCTGAAGCGTTTCAAAACACAGGAAGCGTTTACAAAATATATCTTTTTGTGTAACAAAGAATTACTGCAAACATATATTTTTGGTTTCCCCACATCTAGAACACATTTAGATGTAGATCAGAAAAACCTATTAGAAACCAATACACATGCACTTGCATAAAACTTGCAAAACATCATTTATCTACCTTTGGGAAAAAAAAAAAAAANAGAAAAAAAGGCAGCAAACCCTGAATAAATCAAGTGGTAGATTGCTACTGTAACCCAAAACCAACATGTTTTCTTTTCTCTGAGACTAATTAAGTGAAAGGATCAAGAATTTAAAAGACGATGCAGCAGAGGAATGGTGATTTTTTTTTATTTTTTTTTTTTTTTAATATGCCATCTGGACTACCAGATAAAGGTCTAAGTGAGTTGTGATTCTTCTATCCACACAGGGACCACAATTTTGCAGTACAGACTTCATTAATAAGAATTTTTCTAAATTAACTCAACCAGACTAGCAGAAATTAAGATTTATACCTTCCCTACTAACCAAACAAAAACATGCAATAGGAACAACACTCACCAGTTCTCCATAATAATTATACAGCTCTCTACAGAAGTAACAACAAAATGTACTGCTGGACTTTTTCCTATCCATTTAACCAGGGGTACATCTTCACTACCAGCTCAATCCAGAAAACTAAGTGACCATCAGAGGTCTTTTTTTCAATGCAAAGGTAATTAACAGCTAGGTCACAACACATACATTTGGTGTACTATCTCCTAGCATGCACTCCATACATCCCTTCACAAGAGTACCTATACAGCTTAACAACTTAACCAACTTTTAAACTTTTTGGGGAAACTCCAGTTAAGTATCACAGGCTTCTTTCAAGGTGTCAGTCTTCATCAACTGAAGCAAGGGAAGAGATGGCAATCTCTCCCATAACAGCAGCACAAATACTTTCATTTACTGATGCAAAGACTAATTAAACTGCAAGACATTTGCTTGTACAAAGACACATATGAAATGGCACACAGTTATAAACTACTTTACATGACTTGACCCCAAGATAATCATATGATCTCACTAGAATATCTCAAAGGAAGCTATTTTATCAGTACCTGTTGGCCAAGCTAGGCATATATGCCAATTCAAGTACTGTATTAGTCTGGGAAGAATATAAATAAAGCACATGTGAATGCCTCCTGATACATTCAAGTAGACGGGGGTCTGCTTGAGTTTAGCAAAATTATGCCACTGGTATCTGAACGCAGCAGTAACCTGTGCAACTGAAAAACTGTTTGTTTTGTTCTGACCTGGGCCAAGGTCTCCTCAAAGTTATTTCTCTTCCCTGACACCAGCTGCAGTAATGGGCCAATGAAAAGCCACTGTATTTCATGGCAGAAAACCAGAAGCTCAGCGAAACTAACAGACAGGCTCTACCAGATATTACCAAATTTTTAGAATTTGGAAACAATCACTGCATCAGCTCATCTGCAAAAGAGAGATTACAGGTCCACCAGTCCTCTCCACATGGTAAATGTATTAGTACAGCAGGAGCTACTTCTAGCTTTAAGTGAAGGAGAAGAGCCTGCCATTCTCAAAGCCCCATCTGCTGTGGGGAAGAACAGGGCACCACTACCCCCAAGAAAGACAGCTGAATCTCCTCCCTGCTCAGACTGCCCTATTTAAGCCCGCAATTGTTCTTCCAGATCACACCTCTCTGCTCCACACCGCCCTAACCCCCTCAGAAATCTCCACCTTCTGCCTCAGGACCAGAATTCACCAATCAAAGCAGATAAGCATACCGTGTGAGGGATGGCAGATACGCTGAGGGGAATTTCCAAGAGCTCCCCTGCACCTGCAGCCGAGCAGTGATGCTTAAGTATTCACACTACCTCACAGCTCTTATGCCAGACTGCAGCACCTAATTTGCAATCTGCTCTGATATACCTGCAATCACATTCTACCTTTCCTTGTCATTTCCTTGTACAACAATTATTCCTAAGCACATTTTGCTAGGAAAGTGGTACACAAATAGACTGAAAGAGCAGAAAGCAATAATTTATTCTTTGCCAATGCCAGACATGCTGTAAAGCTTTCCAAATCCAGCAGTGCCTACTTAACCTGCACCAATCTTCAAGAACTACATCTGGAAAAAAAAAAAATAAATAAAATCATTCCAACAGGCCCTGGCTGCCTAGCAGTCAAGAATTTGGAACAATATATATGTGCTCCTCTTAATTACCACACTCTGCCACCCAGCCTCACTTCTAACAGACTTATGCTTCATTGTCACCTTTACGAACAAACAATCACAAATTAATCAGCTTCTTGCTCCATCTCTCCTTCTTCTTCAGAACTGCTTTTTTCCCTGATCAGGGTTCTTCAAACAAAACAACAACAACAAACAAACAAACAAAAAAGTTTGGTTCAACAGATAGTGTTAGCCCAGCTCAGGTAACAACTCTACGGCTGTTTCACTCACTGTATTCTGAGAAGAATTCTGTTACAATTAGAGTAACATGTTGTTATCATGGCTCTGTAAAAAGCAACTTGTGTCCAGGTATCAATATTCAAAATCGTTTGGTGTTGGCTTTGTTTTTAAAGAACTTTTATTGGAATTTGTATATTTCAAAACAAATATGCTCTTACTACAACTATCAATTCCTTTCCTGCCTGTATTTCCTTCTAGTAGCTGTAGCAGCAGTACAGATGTCCAACAGCAGAGATATAAGCAAGCTTCCTGGATCAACAATAACAAGGGGAGAGTAGAGAAGATCTGTGCATGCAACAAGTATAGCACATACAGAAACATCAGTCATTAAAACCTCCACGAGCTTAGAAAGAAAAGCAAAAAAGCAAATGTGACAGTCACTGCAGTTTCAGGGACAGGAAAGAAGTATGTTCAGGAAGGAGAAAAATGGGAACAAAAAATACCCAGAGTAGTCTAAAAGATCAAGAAATAAATATTTCCACCTCATTATAAGAAGCTCTTTCATCCAACCCATCTTGTTCAAAACCACAGCTTAGATCTCACAGAATTTCCTTATTACTTATTTTCTGCATCACACTGTTCACAGGATCATGGAAATTCTAGGTAACTGGAATCCAAGAAATACTTCTTATTAACCTTTCAAGTCCTTACTGGTTTTTCCCCCTTTATTAGTCACTAACCTCCAGACCAATTGGCTTCCCATCTGCAGTTGCTGAATATAGAAATTACAAGAAAATCTACCTGTAACTTCAAAAACAATTAGCTTGCCCTTTCATACCTTTATCATACCCATGTCCACTTTAGCAAAGTGTAGGCAAACCTTTCCTGAATATATAAGTTTCTCTCTCTGATGTCATATTGCTACACCAACTGCAGTAATTTTCAATTACTATTACAATGTCTATAAAAACAGAATACAAACACCAAGCCTAGATTAAAACGTTTCAAGTAAATGACCTGTCAGCACACATCTGAAAAGAAACAATGCATTCAATTTGAATGTATTCAATTCACTCTTGAACCCAGTATCTATAAGGTAACACATCATCTCAGTCTTCCAAGATTTCAAGGTTAGCTCACAAAGAAGGTTACAATTTGAGACTCCTAAATTCAATGAAATAGAACAAGCTTCTTCAGAAAGGAGAGAACAGAAACACACAGTTACTTCAGTAATACTAATTTCAAGAACTCCACAGACCTTGCAACAGGCCATATTCCAAACAGACTGTCTCACCTCTTTTGTCTAAAGCTCAAAGTTATTGTTACTGGTTAAAGAAATAAGCTATTGTTTTAAGACCAAGCAAGTGACCCTTAACTTTACAAGTGGAAGGCCTCACAGTGGTACAGTAACAGCTTCCATACAAAATGGAAAGCAAGGCCATAACTTTAGATATCTGACAGTTTCCAACCACCTACTTAATTAGAGTTTTGACCATTTGCCATTATAATAAGAAAGATGAGAAATGCAACACCAAGAGCTAGGAGCACCTCCTGGTTATTAAAGAGATCTCCTATTGGATAGCATGCAGTAATTGCATAAAATCAGATGATGCATACATCTACTTATTAAATGAGTTGGTCACAGAAAGATCAAAGCACCATCTACTACAGAAATCTAAACCATGAAAAAGTCAAGTGGGTGCAAAAGCCACAGACCATTTTCATGAGCACACACATTTAGGCAACCTAACCTTTCAGTGATACTTCCGCTGCTCTCCAGGATGACGTTATCTCCCATAGAAAGACCGAGGCTGCCTCTTTGCAACTCCAAAGGTGGACTGAAACATCACAACTACACACAAGTATCATTTGTCCAAACCTAGTAACAAGGCAAAAAGAACGATATATCCTTGTAACAGTCTGCCTAAGAAGAAAGTAGTTTGTTTGATTTTCCTCCAAAAATCAAAATTCTCTTGCTGATACGCAGATACAGCTTTAACATTCAATTCTTCATTTGGTAGATAACCTAGAATGACTTGTATAGCCAAGCCAACAAAAGAAACCACGGCACTTTGATACCTTATATAACCTGACACAGGTCTGCAAAAGGAGGGGATGCAAGTATTGATTTTCCTGCAAGATCCCAGCAGAGGCAAACTCACAGGGAAAAGATCAACAACTTAACATCCAAAAGTCACAATATGTGAGGCATAGAAATGCTCACAAAGCGAGTGGAAGCGTCCTGCTTTGAAAACACAGTCCCACCATTAGTGCTGTGAGGGTGGCTGCAAAAGGGCTGTTTTGATACTCTTCCCCATGTTACAGCATCCAATTCCAGGCACTCAGACTGGCATATCTTACTGGAACATGGAAAATACTACTACACGTCATCAATTATTTCAGAACAGTTGGGAAGCTGCCATCTTCTGCAGTTTCACAAGTGTCTCTACCCACATTAACAAAATCTCCAAAAGATGGGCAAGGACCAACTAGATGTATTTTCACAGCTTAGTGCTTACAGGCTGGTTAATCAGAAGGCCAAAGCACAATATTTATACCATTGCCATTCCATATACTCAAATCCTCTCTGGGACAGATCTTTGCATTCACAAAATCCAAAAATCACAAGACACAGTGAAGTCAACACACTATTTTCCTGCAGCAGCAAGATCACAAAGCCTGCTCTCAGAAAGTCCCACAGAACAAAAAATTTATCTGAGTCTTTAATGGCTGCACTTAAGTAATTTTGATGTGGTAAATGTTATGTACACATAATTCTTAAGAATAAGATGCCTTAAACATTGTAACTAAAAAAATTCTTAAGAGTTAACAGTCTGGGTCACAAACATCTCCACTACGTACAACTTCCGCACACAAAGTCTTCTGAAAACTGGATGCATTACATATCTTACAAAACTAGTTAAATGAACTCGAGCCACCAGTTTTGCAATTTCTGAAGTAGCACAATGCATCTATTTATTAGAGAATGGAACTAAGCCCAGGCAACCGAGTAGCCATCTTGCAAATAATGCTTATGCAACCTTTAATAACAACTTCCACTAACAATCAACCAGAACTTTTATTATTAGGAAACTTCTAAACTAATTTACAACAACTCCCCAAATCCAATGGGAGAGATAACTGAACCTACAGAGGAAATCAGCCTTCTCTGAAATCAATGAGGTATCGATTTTCATAACTAGCCTCTCTTCGGTAAGATGTCTGCATTAAGTTTTTGTTCTCATTTTTAAAACGTCAATAAGTATTCCTCTATCTCTTTCTCCCTTTCCCCTGGAAAAGCAGTTAATTCCATTTTAAGGAAAATATTAAAACAGCCGTTTCAGCATACTACCAGCAGGAAGGAACAGCGATTGAGCTGTTAGGACCAACAAAGAAAGTAAAGCATTGAACAGCAACAAGACCACAAATAATGACATGTTAAAAATTAAAAAGAAACACAAAGCATGGAAATCCAACATGTAAACGTAAACCTGGTGAAAAACTACCATCAGTTCCTACAAAGCTGTAACAAATACTTGACCAACTCAAGGCACAGCCCCGAGTTCATCATCACAGCCAGATATTACTGAACAAACGGTCAAAGTCTGCAACAGAAGTCAGAATCAAGTATCAAGCCCAAATAACTTGCCATTACTCTAGAAAAGGTGAGAGCAGAACATGATGGGTGATTTGAGGTGATATATAACAAAGATGTATTTCCTCTGACAGTAAGGGAAATCCACATGAATTCTGTCTCCTCCCCACGTTGGTTTTACTGTTTTCTCCCTCAAGGTTCTTTATCCCTGAATGCCAAGAAAAAGCAGAGCATGGAGGTTATGCATAAATTCATGACAGAAAATACTGTTTTAGAACAAAGCTGTGGCGTGTGGGTGCATGTCTTAAAAATAAAAGGCGTTGTTACTCTATCAAGTACACATCCACATCCAACAATCAAGTCAGATCTTAAAATTTTTTTTTGACAGCTATGTGCAGTTATATTTTCACCAGAGGTTTCACATTAATACCTGTTTTTTAGTGATATCATCAAGACATGAATCAAACTGATACTTGAAGGCAGATCTGTATTAACAGTTTTGGAAGAGAACTGTCATTCCCAAAATTTGTAATTTATCTTTAATTACTTTACAAAGTTAGCATTTGCAGAGAAATAAAATCTGTTTCCAACACATATTTATAAGCTGCCTATCTAATACAAAATTAGTCAGTTCTACGTAGTAATAATTGTTTTGTGGTACAGAGCAATATCAAGCACCCTTGATCTGGGAACAGCCTGCAAATACTGTCAACATTATACTTCCAGAAGTTACAGAAAATAACCTCAAGTGAGTAATATCATTAGCTTGCTAAAAGAGCTCAAGTAAACTACAGAACACAACCATGATCATCAGTGTGTTACAAAAGAATTCGCTCCATCCTCTTCTGGAATCAGAAATGCGACATTTTCTCTAGCATCCTCATTACCTCCAGTTATTAAACTGACAATTCCATGGTGCAACATCAACTGAAGTTTGGAAAACATTAATATTATTTACACATGAAGAGAACATGATGTGCACTTTACTGGGTTTATACTGTGAAAGGTGTCGATTTTACATAGTCCCTACTGCCCCCGCCTTTCTTACAGATGCATCTCCATGGCCAGTTTGACATTATATAAACTCCTCCAGAGATGAAAATTATTCTATAACTTAGCAAAATCATATCCTTTTAAGAAGGTATTTCCTAACAGATGCACATTATGCACCTCACAAACGCATTAATTTCCCAAGTTTATATTAAATATCATCATAAAAGACTAGCCATAATTAATTTTCAGATAGCAAAAAAAAAAAAGTAAGCAGACCATAGCTGGATAACTGTAACTGGAAAGGATAAACAGGATTAAGTAACAGGTGTCTGAATACATATAATTCAAAGTCATGCATCCAATACAGTGCATAGCCTTACTGGCAGCGGGGAAAGACTCGGTTTGAGCCTTGCTTTGAAAATTAACACTAAATGTTTTTAAAACACCTGTGTATATTACTGGCATACACAAAGAGAAACAACACAAGCACTTCTATCACCAGAGACCTTTCAATACATCGGAAAGAAAACAAAACCTTCAAAGATAACCCTTGCTTTGTCCCAAGGAAAAGCAAAAAAAAAAATTGACCACCACAAGAAAGTTATACTTAACTATACAGAAATATTTGTCACGCCGTCCAGCAGTGACAAAATCCAAATGCACTCAGAAACTACATAAGCTGCACAGCTGGCAGTGAAAATGAGAAAAATAATTCACTTGCTGGTCACACGCAAACACACGCACACACACACACATACATATATATAAAATGTCACGCAGACAGACGTACAGACATACATATGTGGGTACGTCCATCTCCTGCCAGGCGGCGGGCCGGCTGCACCGAGGCCAGGGGGCCAGAGCCAGCAGAGCCTCCCGGCGGCTGCCCCGGGCGAAACGGGTAGCCCAAGGTGACGGCCCGAAACCGAGCGACTGGCAGAGCCGCTGCCCGTGAAGGACGCGATGCTGCGCTCACACACGGCAGCCCCCAACGGTCACCGCGCGCCGCCACCGCCCCACGCATGTAGCCCCTCAGCTGCCGCCTTACCTCAGCCGCTGCCGGGGCGGGAGGCAGTGCGGCCGCCGCCGCCGGTCCTGCCGCACAGCGCAGGGTCCGGGGCTGTGCCGAGGCGGCGACCTCCTCCTCCTTCCTCCTCCTTCTCCTCCTCCGCACCCTGTGCCTATATCTCTGTGTGTGTGAGTGCGTGTGTGTGCGTGTGTTAATATAAGTGTGCAACCCGTCAACCCGCCCGGCCGCCCCACAGCAGCAGCGGCGGCGGTCGCGGCTCCTCCTTCCCCCTCCCTCCCTCCTCCTCCGTCTCGGCGGCCCCGCCACCACCCCCGCCTCAACCGCCGCAGCGAGGAGAAACACGGCAGAGAAGGGGGAAACCCCACAGCCTAAGCTGGGCGGGCCGTGATGTTTTCTCCTCCTTCTTACCGGGCCGCGGCCACCCGCCCCCGCCGCACAGGGCCGCGGGCAGCGCATGGCAAGTGGGCGGCGGGGCCGCGGAGCCGCGGGTGCGGAGCTCCGCCTGCGAGGCCGAGAGCGCGAGCCCCGCGGAACCACCCTTTGGTCTTTTGCAGCGCGTATGTGCTCGCTCATAGCGGCGAGGGGACCGCGCGGGAGATGTTCTGCGGGGATACCCACACCGATGTGCCTGTGTTTACTACGTTTAAAGGACGGCTAAATGGACGAGAAGGAAATCCCCGGTGTGCTCGTGTCTGGCCTGCTGTCTTCAACGCAGAAACAGAGCCGAAGAGAAAAAAGGGGTGTTTGAGAGGTCGCTGGAGGGTCCCAGGCGCCTACAGTTTTTATGTCAATTTTATGGCCGTATTCTTTGAGGTTTATTTGAAGTGAGCCATAGAGGAGGCTCAGTGCGGGGAAAACAAGCTGAGCTAAGAACACAGCCAGACAGAAGCATGGGATTCCCTTTCCGAATATCCTCTGGCCAGCCCTTTCACAGCTCCTGGCTGACTGCAACCCACTGTCATGGACTGCTCATGTAGCATCCTGTGCCCTCTCTGTGCTCCTCCATTTGTTGTCATCACCTGCTTAGCCTCATTTTTTTCTCTCTCCTTATGATTTTATGAGAAGGATTTTCCTCTGTGTTAAGGAAGGAAAAAACATAAAACACCTACAAAACCAAACAGTGCTGAGTTTTACAGCTAAAGCATGTTGCTTTTCTCCTTCAGTCCTCTTCAAGTTGGTTAGTGAATTGCTGAGTGTAGTCAACTGAGATCTAAAGCCTGACCACGTTGAAGGGAGGACACAGGAACCAAAAGTTGGGGACAGCACTGAGAAGAGACACAGCAAACTACAGCTGAAGATGTTGTCTAGGGTGAGCTGAGGAAGCAGTAGAGAAAAATCTAAAACAGTTTTCCTAGATAGTCGTAATAAGGTGTCACATTGCCACAAACTACCCAGCCTGGTACTGGCCAAAGCTTACACTGTTACTTACACCAAAAACTCTAAAAATCCAGCTTGGAATGAGGCTTCCCTCTGGCTCCAGGATGTGACCAAAAATGTTCTGCCTTTGTGAGCTGTCACAGTGCTTCTGGAGCTGGTCCGGAGAAGTAAGCAAAGGGGTGAACAAGAACAACAGCAGCAATGGTGCATGATTTCATGAACAGCTTGTCAGGACAGCAGACTGAGCACTTGTCTGCAATTGAGGCAAGTGTTAATTTTAAGTAGATGTTCGTATTTGCCTGTACTCCACTAGAAATTTCTTGTGGGTATGGAGGTAGAGGTAGGTCTTTAGAAATTTTTGAAGGGGAGCAAGGCTGCAGCTAAGGCTCAGGATGGATTTATCATGCAAAAGGAGGTGTGGGAAGGAAATGACAAAGGAATCTGCATGTGAAGCACATGAGCTGTATGAAGGCCAGCATGACTAGCAGGGCTAAAGGGATCGAGTTAACACAAAGGATGTAGGCGCAGCAATTATAGCTATTAAAAATGGAGGGCACTGGACTAGCAGAGAGGTTTTTGTTTGCAATTTCACAAGTGTTTGTTTCTAAATGAATGAAACTGACACATTTGTAGGTATACAAATGAAGTGCTCTGTCTTTTTCAACCCCTTTGTGTTGGCTTTTTGAGGGGGTTTTCTGTGGTTTTATTTTGTGGGGCTTTTTTTTGGTTGGTTGGGGTTTTTTTCCATTGGGCTGCATGTATATTAAGTAAATTATTATAAAAGTAGTAACAAGAACTATCTTAATTCCAGAAAGGCACAATGGCTACTCACTAGCAAAGAGTATTAAACTCTCCCTAGAAATCCCTGAGTGGTTTATGTTCAGACCTGTAGAGCTTGCACTGCTTAGAAACATGGATGCTGTCACTCTAGTGCATAAGACTACTTGACTTTTCCTATAATTTCATATCTCCTTGCCCTCAAAAATGTCTTCTACATGACAAGAAGCCATGGTTTGT
This sequence comes from Psilopogon haemacephalus, assembly GCA_013396835.1. Classification (NCBI taxonomy): domain Eukaryota; kingdom Metazoa; phylum Chordata; class Aves; order Piciformes; family Megalaimidae; genus Psilopogon; species Psilopogon haemacephalus. The sequence goes on along the minus strand of VWZI01000251.1, from coordinate 656,401 downwards.
CTGTGGTTTTGCTCCAGGGAAAATTTTGGGCCTATTTTCTTTATTGTAGTTCTTAAAACAGCTTTAGCAAAATCTTTGGGTAACTGCATGAAATACAAACAAGTAGTGACATCTCAGAATCAGTTTAAGTATAATTTCTTTAGAAAAATCTATGCTTTGTTTTTTAACAGTCAGCTCTCTGACCTGATTTGTTCATTAAAAGATGGGCAGTTATCAAAGGAACAGTTGTCAGCACCATGGCTGCAAGAAAACTAGAGGTACTAGAAACATTGGTTTTAATGGCAGGAGGACTTCCTATTCAAAGATGTTTAGTTGTAGCAAGTAAGGCCAGAGGGAAGGTCTGAAACTCTAGACGCATCCCTAAGTGGCATGGTCAAGCCCATACATAGAGGTTAATTCCCGTGTTGTGCAGTAGGCATTTGAAGTTTGAACATGGAAAATTCAGTCAGGATGTCGAAGGCGTGGGTCTACACCAGTAGCTCACAGTCAGACAATGTGATACAGCTCATGTTGTTCTAGCATGTGTACTGCTTCTTACTGATGTATACCACTGCGTGGTTAGGCCATTGATTTCCTCATTTCTAAGCCTGGATGTTCCTAATTAAATACGTTGACATAGAATATTAAGGAAAGCTTCATGTGTGCAGTTAAGCATTGTTATAAAATATTTGAACAAATGTCCCCTTTGCAGCTTTTATTTTGGCGTGTAAATGCTGCAGTGCTATGACACATGATGAAGGACCTTTTTTCTTGATTACAGTCCTTAACATGCAAGCTTAAGAAGATGCTTGTCATATTTTTCAACCCTCATGGCTAAAATAGTGTTGTGCACATGGCAAAAAAAAAAAAAAAAGTTTCCTATTTCATAGGCAGTACATTTGCATAGGATTTTGAGGCAAACTGCTCTGCCCTTGCCTTCTAGAAACTGTATGAGGATGATTCTTAAGCTAATACTTGTCACAATATGGCTTATGAACCTGAGTTTGGTGCTGTACACAGTAGCTACAGTGCATGTAGCTACATGGCTTCTCATCTGTGCACTACCCAGGGAGGACATTGCTGCTGCTTCTTCTGCCAAAAGGCTCTACTCAGTGTATTGTCAGCCACTCATGATACTGCAGTTGATATTGATGAGTAAATGCTGGTCTCGGTAAAGTCAATAGCAAAGCATCCCCTCATATCAATTATTTTCCAAGTCTTATATTGCAGCCAACTCTGCGATGTCTTTAATGTGAGAGAAAATCCACTGGTCACTCAAAAGGAAAAATTGAGACTGTAGCAGACATACACTGTTTTCTTATCTGTTTAAAAAAAACCAAACAAACAAAAAAAAACCTGGGGCAAATAATTTTTGTTTAAAATACCTCTGGATTTTTGTGTTTGATTCTTTTTTTCCAAATAACCATTTTTTGTTACAGCTGAAGGCAGAGAAAAAGCTTGGAATATTTAAGTCTAACAATTAAAAATTTGGCAAAATACTTGAAAATCTTGGCAGTTTTAACTGTAGCTATATCTACCAGAACTCCCTTGCAGAAAGCTTAGCTACACAAGTATTTTGGTTACACAGGACACAGTTAAATGGAAGATATTTTCTTCTTTAAGCTTTCCTTCCTTGCAGTGTTTTTTCACAAGGTCATTTCCACACCTCTAAATGCTGTCCTATTCCAGACTGTTCATGGTCCAAAACATTACTATCAGCTGTGATATCTTCATCTAGGGGACCCATGTCCTTTCAAAAGCTTGCATTCAACAAAGCTGAGGTTGCCTTGTTAATCATGAACTCTCTTTGCAAGAAAAATTTCTTCCAGTATCAGAGACTTGGTTCATTACAAGAGAAAATTACCTATGGTAATTTTTTCAGAAAGATTGTTAGCTTCTTCATCAGCTTCTCAGGAAGCTACAAACACACAAAGATGCACATAATAGGAATGAGTGGGAGCAAAGGGAGTGTTTTTCCACTGCCTACAATATAATATTAATGACAGACATTATTTTTTAGATACTCCTTATTAAAAAGACAGAAATTTACTACTCAGTAGTGTGATAGCAGATATATTGAAGATTCTAAATAGTCACTTCACTGAACTGAGATGTGTTTTTCTTCAGGCTTGTGCTTCAGGTCTTCTGAATGCAATAGGACATATACATGGGGCTGGAGAAGAGTCCCGCTGGAAGCTGGATAATGCAGCAGGGATGAAAACAGAGCTTTCAGCATAATGGTGCTAATAAGGTTGTATTTTTCTGTTTGGACATTAGAACAAAGAGGCTGTGTTTCTTTCCCTTGTTGAATGACAAGAAATTAAATTTAGTATTGAACAATACTTTTTGAATGTTTTAAGGTACCAGTGTCCCCGTCTTAAAAAAAAAAAATAAAATCATCAGCATCTAAAATATCACAGTGCTATTAAACCTCTTGGACAATGACACAGTCAGCTTTTACGTATGTGAGACAAGGATCTTTGTCCTTCATCAGTATTCCCATCCCCACCTACTGTAACCTGAATAGAGGCAGGATTTGTTGCTGCCAAACTTTACTATGTGCTAGAGGCAGCAGCCCAAGGTAGCCTTGGGGCTCATTTCTCACTTTCGAGGATCATTTGTCATTACCATCTCAAGAAGAGCAAAGCTCCACTGACTCCAAACAGGTATAAGAGAGTGCATTTCACCTCCAATCTTCCCTTCCTGTATTTATGCATTGCTAATGACGCTAATACTGCTCAGCTTACTATGTCTCTGTAGAGGTGCAAATCAAGTTGCCTTTTGCCCAAGTGTTCACAGGAGCTGAAGGGGTATGGCATTGCTTGGAAGTGAATTGCAAGAGTGTCAATACAACTGCAGCTGAAATCACAATATTCAGTATTGTAAATTATATATCAAAAGGCAAATGGGTTACATAAAAACTAGTCATTGGAAGTCATAAAGGAAGGCTTATCAACCAACTGTAACAAATCTGTGCCCTTTTGGAAGCACTCTGCTTTAATTCATGCAAAATGCAAGGATTTTTCATCTAAGCACTTTTCAGTCTAAAGAAAGACTTCAGCCCTTAAGAGAAGATAAAGTGGTCCAACCCTTGTATCTTTCTGTGTGACTTTTAGTTTAGCAGTTGACTGCCCTTCATTTTCAGTCCTCTCAGATGTTATTCCACGCCCATTTTCCTAGCATCACAATACTTGTGATTGGGTTATAATAATGAAGGTAAATTCACCATGAGTAAATGTAAATGGGAAATCCAAAGAGGCTCTCTGACATTAGCATTTTTTAAGTAGTCCTTCAGTGTAAACAGTGAAGTCTAGAGACTCTTCAGTTTACAGATTTTAGGTTTTTATCATGGATTATATGACACTATGCTTGCAGTTGAAGGTTCTTTTCAGTCCAGAATGTCAGGGGCTAGAATGAACCTCAAAAGATCATCTAGTCCAACCCCCCTGCCAGAGCAGGGTCATCTATACCAAAACACACAGGAAGACATCCAGGCAGGTTTTGAATATCTCCAGAGAGGGAGACTCCACAACTCCCCTGGGCATCCTGTTCCAGTGTTCTGTCACCCTCACAGTGAAAAAATTCCTCCTCATGTTTAAATGAAACTTCCTATGCTTCAGTTTCCACCCACTGCCCCCCTTATCCTGTCACCAGGCATCACCTGGCTCAGGCTAGCCAGAAGGATGCTGTGGGAGACAGTGACAAATGCGTTACTGAAATAAAAATAAAGCACATCCACTGCTCTACCATCATCAGTCCACCCAGTTATATCCTCATAAAAGGCTATCCAGTTGAACAAGACTTCCCCTTTGTAAAACCATGTAGACTGCTCCTAATGACCCCACTGTCCTTGATATGCCTAAGGACAGCAGCAAGGATAAGCTTCTCTATTACCTTTCCGGGGATGGAGGTGAGGCTGACCAGTCTATAGTTACCTGAATCCTCCTTCTTACCCTTTTTGAAGATTGGAGTGATGTTTGCCCTCCTCCAGTCCCCAGGCACCTCTCCTGTCTGCCATGACTTACCAAGGATGATGGAGAGAGGTCTGGCAACGCCTCATGGGTGCACGCCATCAGGGCCCCTGGACTTTTGGATGTCCAGATTCCTAAATGCAGTCCTCATTAACTAGGGAAGACTCCTTTGTCATGCTTTCCTCTGGTGCCTCAGGTGTCAGGGGCTCCTAAGGACAGTCTCCAGCAGTATAGACAGAGACAAGGCATTTAGTAACTCTGCCTTCTTTGTGTCCTCTGTCACCAGGGCAACCACCTAATTCAGCAGAGGGCCTACATTGCCTCTAATGTTAGCTTTACCTGCAATGTATTTGAAGAAGCCCTTTTAGTTGTCTTTGACCTCCCTTGCAAGGTTGAGTTCCAATGAGGACTTAGCCTACATCCTCTGACGACAGTCCTATACTCCTCGCAGGTGGCCAGTCCCTCCTTCCATGATCTGTAGACTCTCTTCTTCCACTTAAGTTTGCTTAGCAGTTCCTTACTTAACCATGCAATCTACTTCTCTATTTTTATTTTGGTCTTCCAGAAAAAGTAACTTGGCAAATAGCATTACCCTGTATACTCATGCTACAGAAGTACTTTCCTATTCTTCCTTTTTCACACTCAAATTGCTTTCTCTTTCAAAACATCCTTGAAAATTTGTTGCATGATATCACTGATCTTTCTAAAGTGCAATAAGCATTGAGATGCCATCTGAGGCTGTATATGCATTTGTTCAGTGCACAACCTGGCACAGGGCAGTGCTTTCCATACTGTGACATCAGAGGTGTCTGTTGAAAGTGGCGTTGTGTGTAATCAGACTGCTTCTTGGTAGAATAGTGACTAAACAAAAATATCACATCAGCAAACTGTCTGAATCTTCATGATATATGAGTTCTGCTGCTGCTTGTCACTTTTTTCCTCTGGTACCATTGCAAAAAGTCAGTGACATCAGGCAAACCCATTTGTCTTCCCTCCCCACCTGAGGGTGGCATACAAGCACCCTGAGAGTCAGCCAAATGAGTTTTGTGTAACAGTGAATGCATGTTGCTCACTTCACCTCGCAAAAAGGCCTAAGTCTGTCTGCTGGTGAAAAAAGAGGGTGGTAAGGACAGTGCAGAGCACCTGCATGCCAGAGGAGCCCAAGTATATTAATGCCACCTACTGCTGAGCCATCTGGAGGTTATTACACATGATAGTGACTTGATGGACAGTGAGTTATTAGGAAGGAGTCACACCATGTCCACTGCATGGACATGTTCTCCTGCTATGCTGTTATTTATCTCTTCACCTTTCTTTTAGCATTTGTTTTTAGTTCATATACTGGCAGTGACACATGGCAGGAGTCCACAAATGCATGAGATAGCAGCTGGTTGCAACTCAGAGGAACTGTATTTTGTCAATAAATCTCAGAAGCAGACAGATACAAAACAGGTTGGTCACTTGAATGCTTATGTGCATGCTTACTACAGGGTATGTTACTTAGACAGCAAGAATGTGACATCTGTGCAAACACCCATGGCAGGGTCATTCCCTAGAGACCAGTGAAGTGGGGGTTACAGGCAGTCCTTTTTGAGTTACCTCTGACATTAATGTAGTATGGACAGCTAGTGGGTAACCTGCAGTGCACTGGATTTGCATAAGAGAACTGCAGTTATCCAGCTCCTCCCTCCTTTTGACATGAATAGTTACCACATCCTCTTTTTGAATAATTAAGCTATAGATGAATAATTGAGAGTGATTTGTCTATTGTCTGGTGTTGAGCAAAGGTTGGCTCACTGCAGCACTACAGAGCAGTTCTTACTCTACTCCAGGGCTAACTTTTTTACTATAAGGTTGCCAGTGGTTGGAGCAGGGCGATTTTTTTTTCCCCTTCCTCCTCTGTGTTAATGCTCCCTTAACCCCATATCTTGAGGCATCAGTAACCAACCTGACCCCTGACCTTGCAGCAGAGTGGGGAGCAATCTCTATCAATGAAGGAAAGAGTTGTTTCAAACATCAGCTTTATGACAAGGTGCATCAGAATAAGAAAGATGGTGTCTTACTAGCAGCCTTGATCACTCAGTGCAATAGAAAGGCTTTGGCATCCTCCTCAGACTGTGTTACAGGGGTTTGTCCCCTGGCCCTAAAAAACTGGCAGATTGAAGGAGCTGGAGAGAGGCTTTTGTGATTGGAGCTGGGAAGAGCTGAGATGCAAATCACAGGATCATGGAAATCATACAAAGGAAGGTTCCCACTTCTCTCAAGTACAAATCTGCTATTAGAGGAACCTATCAAATCTTCATTCCCCACCACTGCCCCAGTGGGACATGCATCCCCTGCTCTTGGGGTACAAGACCTTTTCCTGCTTGCCATCTTAATGCTGGTTGAATGGAGGGTGTGAGACAGTGCTTGAACTGAAAACTCAGCATGGTCCACCTAAGAATATATTCCAAACAAATAGTAAAAATTATTGTTTGTGTGATTCCCCTCTTGTCATCTTCCACTCCTCCTCACTTTCCTTCCCACCATCTGTTACCACAGCCACCTCCCACTCCAGTTCACCCAAAACAAGCCTTCCCCCTGTTCTGCTGGCCCAGTGAAGGAAGGGGCTCTGCCTGTGAAGCAGTAAGTTTGCCCCAGCAGCCCAAAGCTATTTGCACCAGGAAACCCAGGTACTCTGTGACTGCCTCACTTATCCAAGCACTGCCAGGAGCAGAGGAGATGTACCAAATCATCTGGCCTCAGCATAGGCTGGAGACAAAGTGCAGGGGATGCTAAGCGAGAAGTTTTGATCAAAATAAATCAAGCAAATTACTGATGCAATTTCACCAGTTTCACCAGCTCTGCCAAGGATGGATTTAGCCCAAGGAAGCAATAGGAGTGCAGCACATGTAAAAGTCAGACTCTGGGAACCAGTTTTATGCCCTGCAACCCACATCAACAATGCTGTGCACACATGAGAACAGACGTACAACTCCACGATTGCTCATCTCCAGTTCTCTAACTCTGTAGTATCACTCTGTCAACTAAAACCTTGCCAAGTTCTTGTAGTCATACCAAATTTCATAATTTAAACATGTTTTGAAGCTTCCAGAGGAAGTACATCAGTGTGAACCAGCCATCTGGAAAGCTTTGGAGGTTTTTTTGTTTTTTTTTTTAATTCTTGTTTGTTTGTTTGGAATTCAGCTATTGCAGTACTGTGAGTGTAATTTAGTTATTTAATTCTTAAAATTTTAGGTTACATCAGGACTTTAACAAATGACGGCCCAGCTCATTCAAGGATAATTCACTGCTACAAAAGGTAAATGATTCTCGTCTGATGAATAAGGCTTGTGGTCATGCCAAGGTACAATCCATACCTTTCACCTCATTACTTCATCCTAATGTTCTTTGCACAGTGGTTTCATGTAACATCATTTTTCTCCTGCCTTCTGGTTTGTAAGCAAGGAATGGGGTCTCAGATTTAGGGTTCAAAGGAAGCAACAGAAGCAGCCTCACCAGCCATGAGCTATTAAAAATATTATTGGTCAAATCATCAAGAAAAAGAAAACATGATACACAATTCCTAACATCTCTTGGAATCTCTGTATTATGTATTAACAATATGTGCCAGTTCTGCATGTATACAAAATCAAAACTGCTTTAAATAAGTGACTAGGTTATTAATTTCATGTTTACATCTTTTTTTTTTTTTAAATTATTTATCCTTGCTGACATGAGTTTAGGTACTGTATTATTCCTTTCTTGATACAAGCCTATGTATGTCACATAATTCTATTTACAGAAAAATGTATCAGAGTGAAAAACAGATTTGTAGGGTGTGGTTTGATCTCAAAAAATACTTTGTATTTTTTCATAACCCTATCCTCATAGCTCTATCCCTAGCCAGCATTAGAAACGGTGGACAAAGTCCTAAGTGAGAGACCGGAAGCAGCTGCTGTGGGGTGGATTGCTTCTCAGTGCTGCTGTTTGTTAGATAAAATCACAAGAATGTCCATATCATATTGATGTCTGAGAAACAGCATTTTTAGATGTAAAACACAACTTGAATATTTCTTATGAGATGGGTCTTAATATTACTAGAAGGACATGGTATTTTTCAAACTGATAATACTTTTCGTGTCTAGTACTACAAATGTGATCCTCACCACCATTAACTGAAGTGGTTAAATTGAAGAAGTTATGCTCTATATGCAGTTCAGCTGTTGCCAACACTGTGTGCCTTCTGCTCTGTCCACTGCAGGTCCATGCACTCAGTACTCATGGGGACAAATGGATATCCTCCACCTTTGTACTCAAAGAGGTTTTCCAGAAAATGAGGAAAAGTGGAGAAAAAGATAATTAAAATACCTTTTCCTTATAGCAGCTAGACAACCTTACAAATCATTCTAATACCTCACTGATAGTGGTGGGAAAAGCCAGTAAATGGTTCATAGTTTCCAGTCCAACTCCCTTTCTGTTCAGCCTCTGGAAAATTTAAATACTAATGTTTTCCATAACTAGAATGGTCTGTTGTCCTAATTCTTTGCCTTTTTTTTTCTGTCCAGTGTTTGTTTTGCTATTTGCTTATTTGAGTGGTCCATTTGAGGCACCTAAATGGGAAAATAGAGTCAGAACCCAAATTAAAGTGGAGAAAGAGACTAAGAAGTGATCTATGACATCTAAGACATCTTTTTATGGAAAAAGTAACAGCACAAGCAGAAGAATGGAAAGGCACAAAAGAAACAGTAATGACAAGAATGAGAGTCAGTGAAGAAAAAGATAAAAGGTGGTGAAAGTGTAATGCCAAGCAAAAGCTGTACAATCTGCTATACAAAAGCAAAATCATTGGACTTCCTGAACAAAATTAAAAGGAAGTTAAAAGAATACAGAACTTTATTCCCAAAAAAAACCAATTAAGAGACCATAAAATGTCAAATATAGAACAGTGTGTGTTCCTTTAAATGGCAAGATATTTGACCTTGGAGGAAGCAGCAATAGTTTTCAGGGTCCTTTTCTTTCGCCCAGCCATCTCAGTCAAAACCTGTAGGTGTTGAGTAAAATTTTAATTGAGAGCATAAATGATTTACGTGTTCATAGCAGTGCATCCCTCCTTCCTCTACCACCAGTGAAATTCTTTCAGCAAGTATCAAATCTTGACTTCCTGTGTCATTATTGTAAATAAAGGCTAGGTCACTGCTTTCTTTACTTTCTGATAGCACCTTGTTTTGTGCCTGCCATGAAGCAAAGCTCCAATTGAGAAATTTATCTTTGAAAATGTATTTTCATGGAACATGGCGACCTAATCAAAATAGCTGTTTATAGGCAAACAGTCAGAAAACCCAACTCTTAACATTTGGATAATTCTACAATTAACATTTGTATGATCTTACATCTTAATGTGAATGTATTTGAATGCTTTTGTGTGCTGCATAATAAAGAGACAGTTACTAAAATTAGCAGCACTTCATGTAGATTAGACAATATAATTGATGCTTACAGAGTAGGACTCAGAGAAATTAATTTTATGTTGCTCCAATTTCGCCGGTGTATATTTAAGATTTACACAAAGGGCCTTTATACCACAGGGGGAAAAAAGTGCATGTGTTCATGGATGATTCAAATTGCGTTCATTTTCTTTAGAAGTGAGTGGATGTGGTGGTGTTCCTGCCCAAGATGAGCTCTCACAGCATCCCTAGACTCAGGCACTTTCCCCTTTTCCCTGTCCTCTGCTTCTCTTCTTGTACATAGATGGTGTTACAGCCCTGAACTCCTCCCCTGTCCCAAACAAAATCAGAATAATACTGCTCACATAGTTTTATTTTTTTTTTTTCATTGTTGTTCCTGTAGCCATTCTTTTCCAGCATTAAAGTCTTGGACATACCATGGGTTTTCAGCTCATGATTCAGGAGTGATAGCAGGAGAAGTGTTCAGCCAGACCAGCTTGGGGAGTAGCTCACAGAGCAGTCCCAAATATTCATGTGCCACCCAGTCGGCATTCCTCTGCCTCCCTTCTGTCCCCATGCCTGCTCTTCAGGCTACATTCAGCTCTTTCAGGGAGCCCAAATCTGTACTAACATCTCGTTCTGTTAGTATAGGCTTTATGAATTTTCCTGTCAAAGGTCTGACTCCATGCACAAAATTTGGAAGAGGAGGGCTTTGCCTAGAATGGAAGCGCTCTCTTTCCTTTCTCTAGAGCTTGTTCATATGCCAAAAGTCTTTAAGGATCATCCTGGATAGACAAACTGGCACCATGCTGTGCCTTCAGCAGAAGAAAAGCTGCCAGAGACATAATAGTGATTTTTCATACTAGTTGGGCTGGGACTTGTATATTGGAGTAGATAACCCAAATCATCCCAGTATTACATTATACATGGGAGACAATTTATTATACAGATGCCAGACCTGAGAGCAAGCAGTGATATTTACACCTCCAGAGCCAGGAACTTAATTTGGCTGCATCTGATCAGTGAAAGCCTGAAGTAGATGGAGGTGTGAAACTATTAGCCCAAGCACAGATTACAACTGTGGGCATCTTCCTCCCAGACAGGTACCACAAGAACCAGCTTCTGAAGATTGTCTCATTCACTGTTCCAGCAAAATTGAGAACAGGCTCTGTACACTCCAATATAACTTGCTGTGGTTAGGGAACTCCCTAAAGAGATCAGCTCTCTAAAGAAAAGAAATCCCTCCCAGGCAGTGAAGAGGTTTAAACCTTGTTTCCCATCCTGGAGTTGAAAACGGAAAGTGATACTACCACGTTAACGAGTAAAGGAATGACTTGGGCTGACTCCAGAAGAATACTTTGAGTCGTGCCAGATACAAGACTCTAAGATGCTCCTTCTTCTGTGAAAGGCAAGAAACCTCATCTTTCTCCTTCACATATCCTACAAAGGAATATCACAGAAGATGTTTTTTATGTTGATAAGGAAGAAGTAACCCCCAAATAGAATTTAACTGTGGCACAAACAATCCTGTATCATCACCTATGAGCACCAACAATACTAGTATGAAATACTGTCCTATTCCAAACACTCTAATCTAAAATATTTTTTATCAGGAAAGTCTTAAAAACAGGAACTCTACTCACAATGTTTGATGAAATACATAAGACTTTTTGTGCATGTGGAAAAGGAGGTGAAAACAACAGGCAGGGAACAAACTGTCATCAGGCGTCCTTAATTCTGTAATTAATTGATTTTCTGCTTAGACTCCAAGGAGTCTAGCACTTATGGGAGAGACAGAGAGGAAAGAAGTTACTTGTGTGTAACAAACATGAACTTTTCTACTCTTAAAAACTTTGACCACTTGCCTCAGAGGTTAGTAGGAAACTCTGTGGTGCATTTTTTCTAGACTATTTTAAGCCTTGCAATAATTCTTTTTCCAACTTTACATGATAAAAATATCTGTAATTTTCACTGTTTGAGATGTCCCCTCTCCTTTTATCATACCTGGGAAATAAAAATTGAAGAAACAAGCATTACTTGCTTATGCTTAATCACTTGGCCTACATTTTTATTCTCTTTTTGTGCAATAGTTCAGATGCTATGACCAGCGATACATGAAGCAAAACCAAAAAAATTAACAGAATTAAAAATCCCAGGTGCCATTCCATCCTGCCTAAAGAAACACTCACTTGAACTGGTCTAAATCATCAGGATTTGTCTACACAGGGCTGTTTTAATTCAGTTCAGTTAACTAATACAGGCTTTTCAGTGGTTGGTCCTGACTCAGCTTGAAGAAGAGCAGTACAGCATTAGAAGGCTTGTCCAACATTACGATCAAAGTAATGGTCTGTCAACACACAGAGATATGTTTAGATGAGATATAATGGGACCTAACCCTTGTATAGACACAGGGCAGGTAAAGACTGTAAAAAACAGGTTATCGTCTGCCTACCTATAAGCACACCCCTTAAACACTGTTGAATACTGCCTATGATAAAGCAATAAATTCATCACTGCTTTTACTCTTGTATATAAGGTAGTCATTGTAGAAAATCAGAAATGAAGTATGTATACAAATGCAAACCTACAATACATATGCTACTGATGTCTCTACATAGGCTGAGTACCACAGGCAGTCTCCGATGTTCCAAGAAAAGGCAGATGAGTAGACAACTTGACAACTTGAGCACAGGATGAAATCCATGCGATTGCTCTTAGAAATCCCACATGCTGTGTCAGAAATCCTACGGGCTGCAGAGTGAGGGTGTCCTGTGGCATCCCGCAGCATCCTGACTCACAGCCCCCACTACTCAGGCGCCTGTGGAATTGGCTCTTCCCCCAAGATTTATTATCAATGCAAGGAAACACAAAGAGAAACTTCCACCCCCAAAACCCCAAACCTTAATATGTTCATTGTATGAGTGCTGAATTAATCCTAACAGTCAAAATCCAAGAGAAATACTGCCTTACACATCTTTCTAACTTAAAGCACATTAGGTTATTGTCATGATTTCCCCCCACTTCTTCTTCTAAAACGTTTCCATATTTATATTCTACTGCAACAGCTGTGCCTTATTCCCTGTTCAACATCTACTCTCCCTTAAGAGGAATAATTAATTTTGAACTCCAGGCAATAAGACATAGGTGAGAAATCATCTTTCTTGCTGTTGCCTTTCTTTTCTTAACTATTAAATGGTGAAATTCTGCCTTATGTTTACATGGGAACAAGGGAGTACACTTAAAATCAAAACCAAAACCAGAAAATTACTTATTTTAATGCTATGCTAATATAATGAAACACAGGAGGAATTGCAGGAGCAATATTGCTCTCCTGCAGTATTCATTCTTCATGAGTTATTAAGTATTAAAAAGTCAAGAACTGACAAAATTAAGCTTTGATGTGTCATCTTCACTTAAGCAATCACAGACTTGCCCAAATAAATAGTTCCAAGAAGTATTTCCAGGAACCTCATGTGTAGGAGATTTTCTCTCCCTGTTGAGGTGGAACAGCCTGTCTGCATTTATTTAAGCATTCTGTATGTGCTTCCTACTTTGTAGTCCTGATGATAGCAGTCAGGTTCTTGAGTTACAAGATTAATCTGAGCCATTTCTTACCTAAGATGATGGATCCAGGAGATCATAAAAAAGGCAAAACTGGATCCCCAGGCTAAGGAAGCTGTCATCTTTGATCTTTTGTCTGAAGTGGTCTTAGAATATTGTTGACCCTTACAAAGAAATGCATCTTCTGTGACTGGAAAAGAAAGAGGAGAAACATTTTCATTGTCTGGGGTTACCTTGGTGCTCATAACAAGCTCATCCTGATATCTCAGGGAAGCTGTAAATGCATGCAGGTATTGTAATAGGGCATAGATATCCTTAGAATGTATAAGCAGGCACATATTGATGATCGTGGTAATTTACAAGACTTGTTCTCATGTCCATTCACCAGCCTAAGGCTGAAGTCAAAGCCTCTTTTGATCTTAGTACATAGCCTTTTCTTAATGATGCAATTAAGTAGTTTGGAGTAATTTATTCCACATCTTTCATGCAATGAGCTACAACTTCTAGCCTACTTTTTGCTCCGTTTCCCTTTAGAGCTAAACCTCCAGTCATGATGCTGAAAAATATATTACCTTTTTCTTCCTCTCACCAGTAATTGTACAGTGCATAAAGTATGGAAGTGAAAACACTCATGCATGTGGTGCTCTGTCATTGTGAGATTACTTTGATTCATCTTTTAACAAGATCCAGGTAATTCCACCTTCGAACACAGCATGTGCTCATGATATGTGCATTGCTTTTTGCAGGCACTGTAAGAGATGCCTTATGGAGATAGACTTGCAGACAAGAGTGAAAGATCAGAGTAAATAAGCTTTGCTCAAGGTGGATCTCTCAACTCCAAGTCGTGAAGTTGGAAAGACATGGCATAGACAGGTAAGGCAGTTACATTGACTATGTTATGGTATTTTCTTTTCTGTTTGTACAAAGAAAGAGCAGTTTGGAAAACTTTGTTTAAAAGTAACTGGATTTGTCTGCTGTAATAATAGCTAAGGGAAGATTTAAATTAAGTAGGTTGTTTTCACCTTTAATGCTTATAATTAGTTAATAACAGCATAAACCTCACAATTATTCATCTCTCTACTGATACACAAAAAAACCCCCAACCCAAACCAGAACAAAAATGCAGTCAAAGAAAATGTGCAAACCCAGTATTTTGTTAGCTATTCTTTTAAGAGCATGTTTCCTGTTCAGTATGTGTTTAGCAAGATGAATTCAAATTAATAATTTAGACTTTTGATGACAACTTTTCAAGAATCGTTTTATCAATGTCAAGCAGTTTCCTGTTTTTAAGCATGTAAACACAAGACAAGAATCACCACCGACATTATTAGTTTTGGCTCATCTTCCTGCTGTTTGGATAGGAAAGCCTCGGTTTTGTGGGGTTTTTTTGTTTGTTTGTTTGTTTTTTTCTGGTGATGAATTGGCACTCCTGTGAAACATTATAATTACTTTTGCGCCATCTTAATTTTACAGATTATTACCTCTGTGTTCATAGGTGCAGACAGCAAGCTTACTGGTAAAAACAAACCTGCTTACAACAGATCCAGTGATGCCACATTTAGGCACACAAATGCTGAAAGCAGGAATCCATCCCAGCTCAAAGCCTTTTTCTTTGTTGACAGTACTTGCTACGGCACTTACACATATATGAGTAGGGAGTGTTTTAAGGGCTTACACATGTATGAGTAGGGAGTGTTCAGCTTCACACAATGGCTCCGCATTTCAGCACCAATAGCCTCACCTGAGATCGGTTTAAATTTAGCACAATGTTTAACCCTTTTTTTTTGGCTGTGGATAGCTCCATGGATAGCTACCAGGTGTAAACACCTCACCTTGCCCCATGTGAAGGCAATATTAGCTCGAACCTGGAGTTTTTTCTGTCTCTGTGGTATTTTTCAGGTTGTAGCTTACCATTTCACTTTGTTGGGGAAGAAAATCACTAAGCATTTAGTACTCCCTTCCATATGCTCATGGAAGGTTTTTTTCAGCTTTCTCTTCAATTCTCATTGTTTCCTGTTATCAACACAATGTTATGGAGGTGCACACTCTCCACAAGGTGCCAAGCTGCAGAGTGTTCTGTTGGATTCAGCAACAGACTTAAATTTAGCAATTTTCTGATTGGAAATAATGCCATTATTCATGTGCCCTTGTACCAACTCCCAAGCTAATGCTTGGATCTCTTGATAATATGACATTCCTGATGTACATTATCTCAGAGGTCAGTGCAAAAGGAAAGGTGTTATACAACTCTCAAGAACAAATCCTCCAAGGAAGAGATCTCATATAGGCATAAAAATGTTACATTCCTAATCTTGACACAGCATCTGCTGGGTCCTCACAAACTTTAAATATATGCAGTACTCCCTTACAGGGTGTTACTTACAGACGAGAGAGCTGCACTTCTTCAGTATGCTTATTACAATCACTGGGATATCTGGCCACAAGAGCAGTGGGCTAGTAGCCTAAACTGGAGGAAATATGAGCTTATTCTTATTTTTGAGGTAACATGAAGGTTTTTTTAATAGCTTATGTTTCTATGTGAGTAACCTGCAAAGGCAAATGCTTAAACATGGCAATCTAAATCCAGAAGCAGCTAAGCAATGGCAGTCAGTTAGTACTTCAAATTTTTGTTGCATCACCTACAGATTCAAATTTGAAATTTTGAGTTTAGTTTCTTGGTGGCTTGATAACTATATCTGAAAATTATTCATAAAGTCTTGTATCAGAGAGGGTGCTGTGAAGAAGCAAAGGCTAAAACTGCATGAGCATGACAGTCTATGTGTGAGTGCAGAATAAGCTGCAGATAGGGGATCCAACCTTTGTAGTAACTTGAGTACCAAAACAAATATTAGTCTGCATTGAGCTCTCTGCTGCTGTGGCCAGGCTCCTCCCAGCAGCCACCCTTACTCTGTATGACAGCCCAGTCACTTGTGCTGCAGTGCAAGCACAAGTGGAGGCTCACGCTCTCCCAGTGGACGGGGAGGAGCCATGCAGATGCAAACAGCTGTCATGGTCTGGGATAAGGAACCATTGGCTGATTAACATTAATGAAGATGAGAACACCTTTAAGCTTTTCTACCCTCCCAGATCTGAGTAGTGAGTTTCATATAATTGTGTATGGGAGCTGTCAAGATCTAGAGATTACAATATTTGATTTGCCTAAGAGGAAAGGACTTACTGACACAAACCAGGAACTGTGATGAGATCTTGTTTACCAGGCAAGTGTGAGGCTAGAAATCAATATACCAGAATTGCCATGACCACAGATTAGGCTTACTTAGAGAACAAAATTCATTAAGATAAGCTATACCTCACATCCCACCTCTGCATGATTGATTTCACACTGTTACGTCCTTTGTGCTTTCTCCCAAAATGACTCCTTTGGAGAAAAACATTTATATAGCATCACTTGTAAATATTCTGAAGGAGAAAATAATAAACTAAAGTATTGGCTTCATGTCTAATGAAGCACTGAGTAGTAAAGGCTTTCATTAAAGTGTTGTTGACAAACTTAATACAGCTTTTTTTTTTTTAAGTGTGCACAGGAAGTCACTTGTGCAACATCTTTGGCAGTTGCTTTTAAAGGAGCTTTGACAGAAACACTTCATTATACTATTTTTTCCCTTATCCGTTTTCCTATAAACATCAATTGTCCCATGCTTGCACTGGTGATAGACATATTAAATAGGTAAAAAGATTTTCTTACCAGCACCATACTAGAACTTATTTTGCAAGAATGAGTTGACGATACAGTGAGAGGCTTTATAAATGAGAGAGGTAGCAGACATAATAGGAGTGTGAAAACGTAGAACAAGGAGAGAGACAGTAGTTTGTGGATCGATTACTACCAAAGCTGGGGAGCTCTGGAGAAAGGACAGGAATCAGAGAGCCACAATGTATCCATATCTAATAAACTTGGTGTATCTCATGCCTTTCTTCAAGGGACAGAAAGTTCCAAGCTCATAGAAATCAGTGTGGTGCTACTGTCTCTAACCGCACTTCTGGCTAATTTAGGCAACGGAAAAAATAACTGATAAAAGCAACAAAAGGAAAGATTTGTGTCCCTTGTATCTTCCTCTTAAACTGATAACCAAGGAACGTAAACCAAGGGATGGTAGGAAGGCCACCAGTTTGTGGTGCAAGCATTTGGTACATTTGCTGCGTGCACATTTTAGGGGAATTCTTTTTTTTCCTTCCTCCCCATCACTTTTGCCTTCAAAACTAAATATCCTCCAGATAGTGATCATCCCAGCAAGAACAGTACTTGCAGATAGCAGAGCTTCAGTCTACATACCTATACATATGTGTTGCTGTTAATTAGCAGAAAGTATGAATTTTCTGCTTCCTCATAAATCCTCACACAGAAACTCAGATTTCAGCTGGACACACTGTGGTATGTAGACTTGTCCAGCCCTCAGGCAGAGCTGTGTAATAAGATGTTCATTGCCAGCCCATTAAAGATCTGCGTAACACTTATTTGCCCACAAAGAGCTGAACTGGCAGCGAGGTGAGATGTACAGGGCTCTCCTTAGCACTTACCTGTGCTGCCCTGTCAATCCAGGAGCTGATAGTGGTTACATTTATTTTTACAAGGTAGGTATAAGCCACAGAAATTGTTATAGTTGTGCCTAGACTGCGAGGCGGAGGTGTGTTGGCATACCTTATGGTGGTGGTGCCCCATGCTTTGGGATGTAAGGCTGGGCAAGTGCTACATTTAAAGTTACATTTAAAATTTGACTGAGTCGTTCATCTGCATGCACCACACATTTGGTAGACAAGATCTCATTACCCTATATTTATCTTTGCCCTTCTGATTTAAGCAATAGCAGATATTTTCTAGGAAATTAACAGAATTTAACTAGTGTTGAATTTGAAGTGACATTGAAAAAGCTGGGTTTTTTTTTTTTGGTTGTTTTTTAACTCTATTGATTAAAGTTAGCAGCTTAAAATTATTTGTTCAAATTTCATCTACTGAAGCGAAAGGCCCCATAGGAACAACCTACAGTGGAAAACAAATGCATGTAATTGACATAGCTTCCATAAAGATACAGACTAGAAATTAAAAGGCTACATGGTCTTCAAGCTCCAAGCCTCAACTGCTTCCACAGTCTCAGCACAGTTGGAAGTTTTTTGATAAATTTATCAGCAATAAAGCAATGAACAACTGGGAAGTATGAAAATGGCAACATTAGATTCAGGCTTAACATCCCAGGGATGGGAAGGGAGCAGCTCACCACCCCTTTGAAATCAAGGGCTAATCTCAAAAAGTATCACAAACCCAGCCAAAAATATTTACCAATAAGTAGTTGCATTTCTGTTCAAAGTAGTTAAAAAGCCCAAAGTGTGTTTAATTGTACTTTTGAAAGCAAAAGTAGTTCAAAGTAGTGAGAAATCTATAAATGCTTCACTTCTAGGTGATTCTGTGATTTTAATTTATTTATATATATATATACATGCAAAATTTAGCAATGCCTTTGGCAACAGTTTCAGTGTAGCAGTGCTTCTAGATTAAGTGAGGTTATGGTGCATTTTCTGATGGATGTATTAAAACATGGGTAGGATTTTCCATATGAGCCAAATCCTACTGATGTCCTGGATTATCTAAGCATATCTTCCTGTTTGGAAAAGGAAAAAACAGAAGAGCCAGTTTTGAAATTTAATCTATTTATCCCCTAATATTTTTTTTTTTTTAATCACTCCATCTAGGGTGATGTTTCTGAAGCAGATTGGGAAGTGCTGCTCTGGTCTGAGCATACTTGGTTTCTCATGAAGTCATTACCACATATTGGCTGCCCTACCCATCTTCGAAAATTCAAGTCATAAATCTTTGTGGCATCTCTGGTTATTCTCCTAATTACAACACATAGCACTGATGAACAAAGGAAGTTCTATTTGCTGAAGTGTATGTCTGGAGAGGCTTGCGAGGGAGACTGTGTAATTGTGTAGGTACACAATTAACACATTAATGTGTTGTGGAAAAAGAAAATAAATAGGAGATGCCATAAAGTGTGCAGTACAAGATACACCTTGAATTAGCATTTCTGAGTTTAAGGAATGGGCTACCAAGATTTAGATGGCATAATATTCCATGTTCTATTTTAAAGGTATCATTATCAAGAACATGTAATACTAATCCTTCCTACAGATTCCCTGCAGGAATAATGTGGCCTATCTAACAAAGTCTTGATTTATTTAATAAAACGTACTTCTTTTTCATTTAAAATGTAGACAAGGCACTTAATTCTACCATTTCTATGGTTCACTTGCCACTGCACAAATCCTCTTTTCTATCCACCTGATCACTACTGCACGTCCTTACATACAATAGTCTCCATTCACACACCTTGTGAGAAAAAACAAACAAAGACACTACTAATTGCTAAGTAAACAGAAATTTATATAAAGTCCCACAGACACTCTATTTTCCCCCCTGCCAAGATTTTCACATAACAATCTGTTAGCAGGTACATGAAGTCAAAACAAGAACAGGATTGCTGCCTTAGTTCTTCCTTTTGCAGCCTTGCAATAGAGAGAAGAGAAAAATCAGTCTTCAAAACCTGTGGCCTGTAAAACCTCTGGCAGTAAAGCTTTGCCCATTCCCCTACTATGCTTTTGCTTCTCATTAGTCTTGCCTCATTGAAATGCTGTGCCTTAGACATGAGTTCATCTCTCACTCACTGTATGGTGCAGCTGGGATCAGGAACACCTCTTACACTTGTTATACCCATGATTAGGGCCTTTTGCACAGCTTGGGCAAAGCCAGGCGATCTGGTCTGTGTTGGAGGGCTCCCCACAGCACACATCAGGGGAAGTTGTTAGCGTGATCCAAAATAACGTCTGTAGACTGAGTTAGTCTTATTTGTCAGCATCCTGGTGAGTCCTGACCCACTGACAAATTACAGGCCTAATTTAGGCACACAAGGAGCCTCACTGGGATCAGGGATACTGTTCAGCTGACCAGGGCTTATACATAAGAATTGTGATATCAGCTCCTGCTAATTGCAGTGAGAGCAGGCTTGGCCCCAAGGAAGAGATGTACCAAAACCACTGAAGATTATTTGCAAGGCAAAAAATGTGTCCTTATGTGAATTTACCTACAGAGCACAATCCAACAATAGAACTGAGTGATGCAGAAGGACTGACAGTATCCAGGCAATATACCTATCAGCAACACATTTGTAATCTGGTTAGTTTTCTATATCCATTCCACTGTTTTACAGTCTTCCTTCAACCTAGCATCTTACATTAGCAGAATGGTTTTTCCAAAGGAGGCTTCTTACCAATCATGCATCAAAAGCCTACTTTGTGAGAGAAATTGCAATTCTGTTTCTGATATAGCAGTCATAAAGTCATAGAGAGAAATGCAGCTTAGGAAGTATAACTCAGAATTGCAGTGTTGTAGCATGTCTACTTTTTAGTGAATTACACTGATCAGATCATAAATAGCATACAGCGAAGTGCAACCTCTAGATGTTTACCATTGAATCTATAAATGCAGATTTCTGCTACAATTAAGCTGAACATAGAGACAGCTCAGTACCTGTGTTATGAGTTAGAGCAACAGAGCACTTCCATTCCCATGGCTGTCACAAACTGGCTCTAAGAAAACAAATTGCAGCATAGGGAGCTGTCAAGTTGCATTCTGTTATTTATAAGAGGAAGAGAGGGCAAATAACTGCATGTAACATTTAGTGCTTTGCACTGAAAGTGCATTACCCTGTGAAATCTTAAACAGTTATGCATAAAATAAAATAGCAGCCTGTTACAATGAAGTCCAAACCCAACACAGATTCCTAAGCTTAGTGTATAAGCAGTACCTTTCTGACTTTTTTAAGTATCCTGAGTATTAACCCTGTGTTCTTCAGTAAGATTATAAGGAAGGAAGAAATACACAGTAAAAAGCCTTCACTAACCAGGATGGTCACAGAAGTGCTTTCTGTGCTGCTGTGATAATTCAAGTAACATTTGTTCCAGGGAAGTAGCATTAATAGTTGGATACTTCGGGACAATACTCATCTAGCTCCCTTTAGAAGCCATTTATAGTATTAAATCATGTATTCCCAGTACTGTGCTCAGCTGATCAGCTCATCTCTGAAGAGATCTGTCTAAAATTATTTGAGTGCCACTTCCCTAGCTCAGGACTCTTACTGCAGCCACGACATCAGTACAACACAGCACCCTCTTCTTAAAGTTTATCAAACTTCAGGGAAAGCTGGTAATTTCCATTTCCCCCCAAAATATCCAGACCTACTTTCCTTTAAAAACTCTGATATTTGCATCTCTTCCCACCTCCTTGTACACCACAGTTTCTATAATCATCACCTTATGTAAGAGACCCAGAACTGGGAGCGGTTATTTATCAGTGTTTGCACACCCTCCCTTTCTCCCCAGAGAGCACTAAAATAACCTAACATCCCCATTTGATACATGTGGGCCATTGCACATCCCTGTGCCCAGCAGTACCTGCCCTTACCCTAGGGTAATGATGCTGGGAACATAGAAAACAGGTTCACATGTTGGTACCATGGGGTCTGTGCTCTGGTGTCCCCTCTCTGCTCATGGCAGAGGTCCAGTGTGATACAGTGGGTCTTGGGATCACCTTCACTGCCAAAGTCCTAGGATTTGTACACAGGAGAGATGCGGGGGGAAAAAATGGATCTTATGATAGGAGTGTAGAGATAGATGGTTATAGACTTTTCAGGAGGGACAGGCAGGGCATAAGGGGGTGTTGTCCTCTATGGCAATGATAAACTGGAATCCATGGAGCTCAACCTGGGGATCTGCAACACCAAAACAGAGAGCATACGGGTAAAGGTTAAAGGGAAGGCAGGTCATAGTAGGAGTCTGATACAGACTTCTGTATCAGGAAGGCAAAGCAGATGAGGCCCTTTACAAACAAATAAGAGAAGCTTCATGCTCACAGGCCCTGGTACTCATGGGGGACTTCAACCACCCTGACATATGTTGGAAGGACAACACAGCACAGCACCAGCAATCTAAGAGGTTCCTGAAATGCATTGATGATAACTTCCTCCTTCAAGTGGTAGAGGAACCCACAAGAAAAGGTGCTATGCTGGACCTAGTCCTCACCAACAAGGAGGGGCTGGTGAGTGAAGTGAAGCTGAAGGGTAGCCTTGGATTCAGTGACCAGGAAATGGCAGAGTTTAAGATCCTCAAGACATCAAGAAGGGTGCACAGCAAACTCACTGCTCTGGACTTCAGAAGAGCAGACTTCCATCTCTTCAGGAATCTCCTTGGCAGGATGCCATGGGAAAAAACTCTGGAAGGAAGAGTGGCCCAGGAAAGGTGGTCATTGCTCAAGGATCACTTCCTTCAAGCCCAGAAGCAATGCATCCCAAGGCAGGTAAGAATGCAAGGAGGCCTGCATGGATGAATAGAGAGCTCCTGGACACACTTAGATGCAAGAAGAAAGCCTACAGAGAGTGGAAGCAAGGACAGGTAACCTGGGCTGAATACAAAGACATTGTTCATGCAACCAGAGATCAGATTAGGAAAGCTAAAGCACAGCTGGAGCTGAATCTGGCTAGAGACATTAAGTGGAACAAAAATAATTTCTTCAGGTATATCAGTGAGAAAAGGAGGACTAGGGAGAATGTGGGACCCAGAAGGGAAATGGAGAGCTGGTGACAAGGTATATGGATAAGGCTGAGGTGCTCAATGACTTCTTTGCCTCAGTCTTCAGCAGCAGATACTCCAACCACAATGTCCTAATTCCAGAGGGCAAAAGTAAGGTCTGGGGAAGTGAAGACCTGCCCACTGTAATTGAAGATCATGTTCGTGAGCACCTAAGGAACCTGAACATGCACAAGTCCATGGGGCCTGACAACATCCACCCACGGGTCCTGAGGGAACTGGCAGATGAAGTTGCCAAACCACTGTCCATTGTATTTGAAAGGTGATGGCAGACTGGTGAAGTT